>JAQZBX010062556.1:0-16864 GCA_029593785.1 Cabassous unicinctus
AAAATGGATAAAGTAAATAAATAAAAATATCTGTAAAAAATACGATAAATATCTTCATAATCTGCAAATATCCTTCAATGAGTACAAAAACTTTATTATAGTGTTCACACTAGTCTGAATTTGTCCTCCTTGTCTGTGTCCCACTGAAAATTGTAAAAACAGCAGTAACTATCACTCCCAATACATTAGTACATTGGAACAAAGCAATTCCTTGACCCAAACATTATTCATGTAGTAGGACAGTCCAAGTGTATTAGTTTCTTAGGCTGCTTAAGCAAATGCCATACAATGGGTTGTTTTAAACAAGGGGAATTTTTTAGCTTAAAGTTTGAGGCTTAAAGAAAGTAAAAGTCAAGAGTCATCAAGGCAATGCTTTCTCCCCAAATATGGACAGTCAGGGGCTGGCTGCCAGCGATTCTTGGTCTTTAGTTTGTCACATGGAAAGGTACATGGCAGTGTCTCCTGGTCTCCCTTTTCTATTCCGGGTTCAGGATTCCATTGATTTCATCTTCCATCTGCTTCCTCTGTGGCTTTCTCTCTCTACGTCTAATTTCATTCCACTTAAAAAGGACTCCAGTAACAGGATTAAGATCCATTCCGATTGGGCTGGACCACAACTTAACTGAAATAACCTCATCAAAAGGTCTTATGTACGATGGGTTCAAACCAAAGAAATGGATTGAATGTAAGAACATGTTTTTTGAGGTACAGACAGCTTCAAACCACCATACTTGGTTTTTACAGCAAGAGTAGGCATGAAATACAAATCTGTTTACTTTAGTAATGCACGGTTTGTCAATCACCTAAATGAAAATTGGATGCACATCTCCTCACATAATCTGTTTTTATTTAGGCAATATATTATTTTGGGGGTAAAGCACCAATATACCCACCAGTGGCTATATAAACTTGGAAAGACATATAACCTCTTTTAACTGTAATTTCCCAATTATGCAAATGAATTGCATATAATTCTATTTGCCTGGCTGCAAAAGTATCATATATATGAAAGCACTTTGTGAAAGCATTTCACAAACATAGTAAAATATTTACATGTTATATCAAATTTGAGCAAATTAGATGAATTTGGATTTGAATTCTAGCTCTGTCATTTATTATATCCCTGATCCTGCCATTTATTATGTCTCTAACAGTGAGCAACCTGCTTTCTAACCTTCGCTACATTGCTTATAAATGTATTATCAATAACTTCCTTATATGTTTTTTGGATGGTCAAATGAGATCATCTTTTCAAAGTGTTTAGTTCACTGTAAATAACTCCTAAGAGATATCCATGATTTTCTACTCCTCATGAAGGATCTAAGCAACAAGAACAAATTAATTTTATTATATATCCTGCTTGTCATAGAAAGGAAAGAAAAGCATATGGTACATTTTAGAAATATTTTAATTTAAAATAATGTTTTAAAAATTAAGGTTTGAGATTTCATTATTATGTAGATTAGCTTATTTTCTTATAGTACCCGATGCTGCTATACTCTTTGGCTAAAGAAATGAATCTCAAATAATTCTCCAAAACCTGATATTAAAACTAATCATATACATTTTTCACAGAATACTTGCTTTGTGCTTGGCACTGTGCTAGATAATTTATATACCTTCATGTGGATGTCTGATCAACGAGGAAATTATTATATCCATTTTATGGAAGGATATAGAGAGGCCATAGCCAGATTATTTGAGAAATATGATGAGAAAAATAAAAATTTATAAAATTTGGGCCATTAAAACATACTTTGTTAAAAAAAATTATGTAGGTACCTTCTCTTTAATGTCTAAAGTTCACCAGGCAATGAATCAGGACTTTGAGAAACAAAAGGGCAATAATAATACACTGTTTGAAAACACTGATTTAATACAATTGTGGGGTAAGGGAATAAACAGTCTTGGGAAATGGGAAGTTAAAAAAAAACAATAAGTAAGATCTGGGGTTGTATTAAATTTTGATATGGGAATTGGTGTCCCAAAGAATTAAGCATACTTGCAGTGATATCTTACTACACAAACACCTAACAACGTTTTTGAATATGTTTCACAGACTTTCCTTTTAATTCAATATAATAAAAGTATCTTATGCCATGAAAGTAGTCAGTTTTTGTTTTGATTTTTTTTTTTTTTTCACTTAGGTCATTTTTAAGAGTTCACTTAACCAAACTTAAAGCTGGGTTGACTTTTCAGAATGCATACAGAGTTTTTTTTGTTTCTTTTCTTGCTTTGCTTTATTAAAGCAAAAGGACTGTATTTGCTATTTCTTTCAGAATTAGATAGACATAAAAAGAACAAGAAAGAATAAAAGAAAATAAGAAGTCTTGGCCCCAAATGAATCATAGTGTTTACAAAAAAGATAAAGAAATATAATAACTAAAATTTATATTTCTGGATGAAATGGATTCAAATTAAAGTAGCAGTCCTTTTTCAGCAAAGCATTACTTTAATCATGCTTCCTGTCCATGGAACCCAAAACTCTTGTAAAAGCTTAAATCTTTGAGTTGGTACATTTTTGTATCATCATCCTACAAAGTTTATTTTAATACATGTAGAAACTTCTGTGCATTGATAGTATCTTCCCAAGGCTGCAAATCATGTTCGCTTTGCTTTCTTTCATGGATGAAAAGTAATAACTTCAGTAGCATTAAGAAGCTTTTTTGGCAGGAAGCCAGATTTTATTCCAGTCTCCCATTTTACCACAATACCAAAGACAGATATTTGAGTGTTTGTGCCTTATAAATTTCATTTTCTGATTCTGTTGAAGTGTTTCCAATTTTTCTGCTCCTATTTAAGCCTCATCTTATGCCTGCCCCTGAAGTTTTACTTTCTCTGATTTATTTGAATTTTTAATCATGTATTTTTACAATACACACAAAACCTCAATAACATATTCAGTTCTTCTCTGCTGAAATATTTGTGCACAGGTAGAATCTAGGGAAACACAGATTTTTGATAAAAAATTTCCCTTAAGGCCATGCCACATTTTTGCTTGCCAGTTAAATAGATTGAAGCTTTACAATAACTTATATATTATTATATATAATAATCTGAGGTCTTCAAAACAGGAGTAGCACCAATTATTTTGTAGAAACCAGCTCTAATAATTAGCATGATTTTCTTTTGGAACTTGTACCTTGTGTAAACTACACAAAGAAGAGAAATAACAAAGCAACACTGACCGTAACTGGAGCAAAAACAAAATAATCATAAGTAGCACAATTCTCTCTTGTAAAAAACTGATTTAGAAGTAATTGATATAAAATCTCTTGGTAACATACTGTGTTGCCAATGAATCTTAAATTAAGCAAATAATTTCCCCAGAACAAAAAAGTTAGATAACCTGGACTTGGTAACTACTAAAGTCTTAATTCATCAATGATTCCCTGTATTGTTTCTAGATAACTGGGGAATTAAAATATGATGTAATATTATAGCATTTATATCAATGTGCTGCTTATTTTCAAGTACTACAAATTGCTACATATATATGTGTATACATGTACATATGCCTTTATACGATATGTAGAAAGAAAGGTAGATAAATAATGCCCTATAAGATTGAGCAAAAAGCGTGTGCATTAATGCATGTGTGTATTTGTCCGTGCATATATGCATACCATGAAAGATTTTTAAATGGACTAAAATACATTAGTAGTTGTCCTATCTAATCCACCCACATAGAATATTTCCACCTCTAATTATCTTTGAGCATTTTAAAACTCTACATTGTTGAAAACCGATAACTTGAACGATTCTTCTCCATATGCATGTGAATTAATTGTATCCAGGAGAATGCAATTGGTTCCTATTTTGCACTTATTTATAACTTGATTTCAAAATTATTTATTTCTGTTCCCCATCTCTTCTCATTGAATTCTCATTTGAACCAGTTGTTACATATAGGTTTTTCCTTCATTAACTTAATAAAGCAGATATTTGACATGTGTTCATTTGAACAATGTGCACATGTTTATGTATGTATACATATACACATAGGTTTATGTTAATGTAAGTGCATTTGTTCCCTTGTACTGTCCAAAGAATTGGCAAATTCCTGCAGCAGTAATGAGCAAACCTAGCACTCAGATATAGGTCTCCAATGTTATTTTCACAAAAAGGAACCAGGGTTCACAAAGAAATGGCTGATTTCAGGTCTGGGCAGGGTAAATACAAGATGAGCCTGGGATATTTGTTATCGTCGAATTAAAGAAATGCTCAAAAATAATGGGAACATGTCACACAGACCCTGGAAACAGTTTAAAGAGACTGCTAATGGCCAAATCTGGGAAACCAGATTGAACACCAAAATCATTAAGTAGAGTAATGAGTTATAAATAGTCGAAAAAGAGAATTCCATGAAGCCACACCGATGATGATAGATAGATGATAGAGAGATAGGTAGATAGATGAATGATAGATAAGTAGATAGATTAGATAGATAGATAGATAGATAGATAGAAGATAGATACAGACGAAAGTTACAGATAGAGAAGAGGGGAGCACTCTTAATTATATGAGAATGCTGAGTGCTAACTTTTTACTTATGAAATAAGGAAATTTGAAAAAATCATTTCACTTCCATTATTTTAAAGTTTCATTCAGAAAAGAACTATGATGAATGATGAGTGTAGGGAGAAACTGTGATAAGGAGCAGGGTATTTGTCTCCCCATAGATTTTTCATTAGTTGCAAAGGAATAACTTATACCTACTCATGGAGAAATCAGACAACACCTTGAACAGTTAACATTACCAGTAAGGAGCAAATGACACCATGTCCATGTAGGTGTGATGTCCACAAAAAGACACAGCTTACATTTGTAATATTTCAGCCAGGAATGCATAAGCTGAAATTCATCATAAGAAAAATTAGACAATCAAAAATGAAGAAAGAACATTATATTAAAAACAACAAAGAAAATGTATTCTTTAAAAATAACAATGTCATTAAAGACAAAGAAATGCTGTGGAAATGTCCCATAATAAAAGACACCAAGAGACACAGCAACTGTCATGGTTTGGAGCTATGTACCCCCCTCCAAAAAAAAAACATGTTCTTAAATTAATCCATTCCTGTCAGTGTGAACCCGTGTAAACAGGAACTTTTGACGAGGTTACTTCAGTTAAGGTGTGGGCCAGGATGGTTCTTAATCAGAATGGGTCTTAGTCCTATTATTGGAGTCATTTATAAGCAGAATGAAATTTAGACACATGGAGGAGAAAGCCACGAAATAAACTGAAAGTCAATAGAACCTGGAAGAGAAAGGCAAATCCAGGCGATACGGCCGTGTGCATTACCATGTGACAAAAAAATCCAAGGACCAAGACTTGCCAGCAGCCAGCTCCAGAACACCAGTCTTCAGGAAGAAAGCATCACCATGACGAAACCTTGATTTTTTACTTCTCTCAGCTTCAAAATTGTGAGCTAATAAATTGCCATAGTTTAAGTCAACTCATCGCATGGTATTTGGTTTGCAAGCTAGAAAACTAAACGCAATATTTGATCATCATAAAGGATCAGTTATTAAATGATCAGTTTGGTCATATGAAGGACATGATTATATCAATTGATAAAATTGGAACATTCATAGTAGATTAGGTAAATGTATTTAGCAATGTTAAATTTACTAATATTTATAACTATGTTATAGTTATAAAAGAAATATCCTTGTTCTAAGAAATACACATTTATGCATTTATGGCTAAAGGACCATAATATAAGCAACACACACTCAGATGGCTTGGAAAAAAGTCTTATTTATAAAGAGAGACACATAATAAAGCAAATGGCATACAGTGTTATTATAGATTAATTGTGTATCCAAAAAGAACATATTTAAGTCATAACCCTCAGTCCTTTGAATATGAGCTTATTTGGAAATGGGATTTTTGAAGATGTTATTAGTTAAGATGGACTAAACTGGATTACAGTAGACCTAATGAATACGATGGGTGTCCTTATAAAAAGGGGAGAGGAAATACAGAAAAGGACACAGGGGAGAATACCATGTGAAGTTGGAGATAAGAATGAAGGCCAGTGGAGATGGAGGCAATAATGCATCTACAAGCCAAGGAAGACCAAGAATTGATGAATAACTCCAGAAACTAGAAGAGGCAAGAGAGAATTATCCCCTATAGAGTTCAGATGGAGCATTGTCTGGTTAACACATCGATTCCAGACTTTCAGCTTCCAGAACTGTGAGACAAAACATTTCTGTTGTTTTAAGTCATCTAGATTGTTGTACTTTGCTACAGCAGTCCTGGCAAACTAAGACAAATATTAACAGTAGTAAATCTGGATAAAAAGAATATGAGTATTTCTTAATTTTCCAAACTCTTATTTAAACTTGAAATTATTTCCAAACAAGTTAAAAGAAATAAAAGTGTGTTGGAAGATACATTTCCCTTGACAGAGAGAATTATGATTTTTATGTATTTCAGTTCCAATTTGCGTATAATCTCTCCTTCTGGTACACTCTAACAGTGAGTTTAAATAAGTGTGGCCTTAGTGATAGAGACAGAACTATAAAAGTTCTCTTTAAAAGTAGCTCATTTGAAGATATATTTCTGAGTTTTCTTAATATAAATTCACATGCAAACTCACATGCTTTATTTTAAAAATGAGAGTTTACTTGTAAAAAATGAAAAATTTTGGAAGAAAATTTAAAGCAGTGATAACAAAAGATACTGTCTTCTATAAGGTGGCAGAGGTAGAGCAAAATATTGTGAATATTTGCTTTTTATTGGTAAGATTATTTTATTGCAAGACATTATCCATTTTAAGAATCTACTTAAGCAGATTGTGCTAAATTATAAAAGGGTGTTGCCATTTTATTATGTAGAAACCCTGAAATGAGTATCAATTCCAATAATAATCTTTCATATGTAGACATAATATCACAATTCAAATTTATAAAGTAGGATGCATTTCTTAGATCACTAAAATAATCTTCCTTATGCAAATGTAAGCAAATTACCAATCTCAATAAGTTTTTAACTGATTAAAATATACTTGGGTGCATAAAAGTTGAATTATTTTTATTCTTCACTTTTTATATATTCCATTTGTTCTGGAGGTTTATTTTCAAACAGTAATTTCTAAAATAAATGGGTTAATTGGAAAGGATTTTATTTTGGAAATGAAACAACTTAATTAGTTTCATGGCAGTTTATGGTAACTATAAACTTTTCCCTTTATATATCACTACTAAGCAAGTGAGAAAAGTTAATAATTGAAACAAGTGTTAATTATGATAATTTAATGAGGAGAAAGTAAATTGAAATGAACATTTTTTGAAAAACAAAGAAAAATTTCAATATTATTTGTTGTTTTTCTAAGAGTTTGGAAGGCTATTGGAATGATGTTATTATTACAACAGAATTATTATTACTTGTAAAGACACCTTTTTCTTGTAAGACCCACCTTATTTACTGGGAATGAATCGTATCAGCACATCAATTCCCTAGGATTGCCCAGTCTCACAAAATGGCTACACATTTCTGATTAATGGACAAAAGATATCTCTCTGCCACAAAGTACTTGATCCATTGGCTCCACTAAAGTTCTTTTAATTCCCAAATCACTTATACTTCAGGTTAACACATCATAACCCAAAAATGCAATGTAAAAAAAAGTCAAAAAGAAAAATAGCCATCTGTGAAAGTTAGCATGCTTGACCTTTGTCAATCCTAAACAACTTAGTTTGAATTCTTTTATCAGAGTATTTGGAATTTATAGGACTTTTAAGAGATGACATGAAATAACTATTAAGGGAAGAAAGTAGAGAAAATCCATACCAAGAGCACCCAAAGGAACAGTTGGAGAACTCTGAGAGAGTCCTACAGGAAAATCTTACTTACATCACAATTTTGTCTTGAAATGGTAAATTGACCAACATTTAGAACCTTAGTGTGTACATAATTTATTCTAATACCTGATGCTAAGAAAGACTAGTAGAAGTTGCAAATAAAGGAAGAGGCTGTCAGAGCCATAAAAGCAACAGACTATGGCCATCTGCTGCTCTGAAGTTCATAGTTTCACATAGAGTTTCCTGAATCTTTTTTTTTAACTTGTTAAAGTATATCACTCATACATAAACATACATAAACAATAAGTGTATAGTAATAGTTGTGAACTTACAAAACATACATAACATCATACAGGGCTCTCATACCTCACTCTACCACCAATACCTTGCATTGTTGTGAAACATTTTTAGCTAATGATGAAAAGCATCCTCAAAATATTTCTGAAGAAGTTCAATTAAAGGCCATGACTACTGACAGAAAGCAGGACGCCTTCGTATGTATGGGACAGGTGTCTCTAGTCTCAAGACACTAAGATAAGATCTGGTAGGATCCTGGTGGAGAAGCATTCTGTGTTTCTAGGAGTGTATTTAGTATATGTCAGATAATGATTAACACGGTCTGTTACGTGCAGGAATGTAAAGAGAACTGAAAACTTGCTGACTTTAGTAATGTGTAAACCATCATGTATCTATTACCCTTGTACATGCGCACACGTATTTTCTTTGTTCTAAAACTAAATAAAAGCCAGGATGTTTTATGCAGTGGCACTCTCCTCCTTTTGGATGGAGGGTCCCCTGACCCCGGCTATCTCTTGTTTCTTTCTCATCTTTTCTCATCCGTGGCACCGTTTTCATGGACCCAGTTCCTAAACATCAACAATTTCTACTAACCAAAGTATCTTACATTTGGTGTATTTTTCCCCAAACCCACCCTATTATTATTATTATATCATTTATACATGAATATACATAAACAATAAGTGCATAGTAAAAGTTGTGGGCTTACAAAACAAACATGCATAACATCATACATCAATCCACCATCAACACCTTGCATTGTTGTGAGACATTTGTTACAAACTATGAAAAAATATCATCAAAATCTTACTACTAACTACAGTCCATATCTTATATTTGGTGTGTTTCCACTCCTCCCAATCCACCCTATTATTATTTTTTAAAATATAATCTTATTACAAAAGTTGTGAGCTACAAAACAATCATGCACATGTGCAGAATTCCCATACAACACCCCTTTATCAACATATCATGCCGAGGTGGAACATTTGTTACAGATTATGAGATAACATCATCAGACTATTAACAATAATCATGGTCCATAGCATACATTTGGCACACTTTTTCCATACTCCCCCATTAGCAACACAGTACATCTTTGGAATAGATCATGAATGTTACAGCATTGCTGTTAACCACAGTCCATAGGTCACACCAGTTGTATTTTTCCCATGCTTCACATTCCCACCACTCTGCAATAGTGATGTACATCTGCTCTAGCTCACAAAGGAGACTCTTGTATCTGTACCATCAACCACAATTCTCATCCACTTCTGGGTTTACTGTGTTATTCAGTCCCTAGATTATTCTCTAGCTTTCTTTCAATTAAAGTTTACATCCTTAGACTACACTTTTCAGCCACATTCCCACTTATAAACCAGCTGTTGCTCACTATAATGTGTTACCATCAACTCTATACATTTCCACATTTTTCAGTAAAGTTAATTAAGATGTCTACATACATTAAGCATCAGTAGTCCATCTCAGTTCTCCTCTTATCTTCTTTAATAATCCACCACCTACCACCAGGTCTTGAAGATGTTTTCCTACATTTTCTTCTAGAAGCTTAATAGTTCTTGCTTTTATATTTAGGTTTTTGATCCATTTTGAGTTAATTTTTGTATAAGATGTGAGGTGGGGGTCTTCTTTCTTTTTTTGGCTAGGGATATCCAGTTCTCCCAGCACCATTTGTTGAATATACCGTTTTGCCTGAGTGGGGTAGGTTTGACAGGCTTGCAAAATTCACTTGACCATAGATGAGAGGGTCTGTTTCTGAACCATCAATTTGGTTCCATTGGTCTATGTGTCTGTCATTTTGCCAGTACTCTGCTGTTTGTACCACTGTAACTAGGTAATATTATTTAACGTCCAGAAGTGAGAGTCCTCCAACTTTTGTTTTATCTTTTTAAGATGTTTCTGGCTATTCAGGACCCCTTACCCTTTCAAATAAATTTGATAATTGTGTTTTCTGTTTATTTAAAAAATGCTTGTGGAATTTTTATCAGGATTGCATTGAATCTGTATAACAATTTGGGTAGAATTGACATCTTAATGAAATTTAGTCTCCCAAACCATAAGCATGGAATGTTCTTCCAATTATTTAGGTCTTTTTAAATTTATTTTAACAATGCATTGTAATATTCTGAATACAAGTGCTTTACATCCTTGGTTAAGTTTATTCTTAAATATTTGATTCTTTTAGTCACTATTGAAAATGGAATTTTTTCCTGACTTCCTGCACAGATTGCGCATTACTAATATCTTTTAAAGACTATTTCATTTGATATAAGTATAGCTACTCTGGCTTTTTAAATTTTTAAATTTTTTATTTTTTATTTTTTTGGTTACTGTACGCATGGAATATCTTTTTCGAGCCTTTCACTTCCAATCTATTGGTATCCTTGGGTCTAAGGTGAGTCTCTTGCAGACAGCATATAGGTGGCTCATATTTTCTTATCCATCCTGCCAGTCTGTGTCTTTTGACTGGGAAGTTTAATCCATTAACATTCAATGTTATTACTGTAAATGCAGTTCTTTTTTCACCCATTTTGACCTTTGGATTTTATCTGTCATATTTCATTTTCACCAATTTTTTAGACTTTAGGTACTTTTACTGAAACAATCTTGATTTCTAGACTCTATTCCAAGCCTCTCTCTCCTGTCTTTTCAGACTGTAGCATACCCTTTAGTATTTCATGCAAGACAGGACTCTTTGTTATAAACTCTCTCAGTTTCTGTTTATCTGTGAATATTCTAAACTCGCCCTCATTTTAGAAAAACAATCTTGTTGGATATAAGATTCTTAGCTGGAAGTTTTTCTCTTGCAGTATCTTAAATATATCATACCACTATCTTCTTGCCTCCCTGTTTTCTGATGAGAAATTGGCACTTAATCTTATTAGGTATCCCTTATATGTTATGCATTGCTTTTCTCTTGCTGCTCTCAGAATTCTCTCCTTGTCTTTGGCATTTGACATTCTGATCTGTATGTGTTTCAGAGTTGGTCTATTCAGATTTATTCGGATGGGAGTACATTGTGCTTCTTGGACATAGATATCTATGTCCTTCAATAGGGTTGGGAAATTTTCTACCATTATTTCTTCAGATATTTCTTCTGCTCCTTTTTCCTTCTCTTCTCCTTCTGGGACACCCATGACACGTATGTTTGCACATTTCTTGCTTTCATTTATTTCCCTGAGAACTTTTTCCATTTTTTCCATTCTTTTCTTCATCTGTTCTTTTGTATGTTTGCTTTCAGAGACCATGTCTTCAAGCTCACCAATCCTTTCTTCTGCCTCCTCACATCTGCTGTTATTTGACTCCAGTGTATTTTTATTTCATTTATTGTCCCTTTCATTCCCTTAAGATCTGCTATTTTTCTATGTGTGCTTTCAAATTCTTCTTTGTGCTTATCCAATGTCTTCCTTATATCCTTAATATCTTTAGCAATCTCATTGAATTTATTAAGGAAATTTGTTTGAACATCTATGATTAGTTGTCTCAACTCCTTTATGTCATCTAGAGGCTTATCTTGTTCCTTTAACTGAGCCATAGCTTCCTGTTTCTTGGTATGGATTGTAAATTTTGGTTGTTGTCTTGATATCTGGCTTACTAATGTATTTATTCTGGGTGCAGTTTTTCTCTTTAGTTTAGGGCTTTCTTGCCCTCTCTCCCTTGCTGGTTGTGTAGTAGGACCCAAGGATGTAGTTGGTGCTGTAAACCATGGAAGCTCCAGCTTCCTACATTGCCCCAGGGACCAACGAAGCTTCTCCCACCTTCCTCCTTTGCCAGAGGTAGGGACACAACCACAGCCATTTGTAATAATACAATTTGTGCAGGCCTAGACTGTCATTTCCCAGAGAGACTGATGAAGCTTCATGCCCCTTCCTCCTCTACCTATGGCAGGGATAGAGCTGCAGGTATGGGCAGCAGTCTGTGCCATGTGGGTCCAAAATGACTGAAGTTGTCCTGGTAGATTTCCAACTATTCAGTCTATGCCAGCTGAATGTCCTTGCTGTTACCCAGAGAGGCCGGTGCAGGTCCTGCCAGCTTCCTCCCTGCAAGAGTTGGGGCTGAAGCCTAGGCTAGGTCTGCAGTCTGATGTGGGTGGAAAGAAGTTGGTCCCTACCATCACTGTGATTTTCAATCACCCTACCTTCCCCTCAAGCCATGGTATGGAGTCAAAATGGTGGCTACCAGCCTCTTTCTGACTTGGACAAGTTCAAACTTTAACTGTTCTTAGGGTCACACTTTAGCCAGCTGAATTTACTGGTCAGGAGCTGAAGTCAGTGGCCAACCATCTCTTCATTTCCTGTTTTTGGGAAATGGAAATTCCAACTCCAGTCACAGAATAACTACTGAGATGGCTTGCACTACCAAAGTAGGATAATCACCAGCCTCCTTAGAATGGCCTTGAGAGGCTGGTGCATGTTCCCCCAGCTTCCTCCCTGCCAGAGGTGGGGCTGGGGCTTAGGCTGGACCTGCAATCCCATTTGAGTGGAAATAAGTCAGTCCCTACTATCAACTGATTTTCAGTCAACCCACTTCCCCTCATCCTGGCGGCAGAGTTAAAATGGCAGCTACTGGTCTCTTTCTGACTTGGATAAGTTCAAACTTTAGCTGTTCTTAGTATTATATTTTAGCCAGCCGAATTTACTAATCAGTAGCTGAAGTTGGTACCCAATCGTCTCCTCCTTCCCTGTTTTGGGGGAGTGCAGATTCCAATTCCAGCCACGGAATAGCTCCGGAGGTTGCTTGTGCCACCAGTGGAGGATGGGTACTGGCCTCTGTGATGTGGAATGCTCTATTTTTGAATCTTCTCTATATATGGGCACTCTCTTCCTTCCACACTTTCAAAGATAATGCACGATGCTCTTCTGGTCTCCTGGAGCCCCCAAACAGGTGCTTTAAATAGCTCTGGGTGATTACTAACTGCCCTGTAGCACAAGCTGGCTCTAGCAGCATCTTATTCTACCACCATCTTACTGGTTGTCCGAGTTTCCTAAATCTTTTAACTGTCTGAAGTTTTACTGACAAAAAAGGGAAATGAGCTAGGCAACATACTTCAAAATGAGTTCCAAGCCCCAATTTCTGTTATTCTTCCTCATTTGTCTCCTATCCTATTTAACTTTCATATGGTCATCAAATCACACTAATAGTGATACCTTTCCTAATTTTATCCAGCATGTTGCCTATGATGATGGATAAGAATTCCTATTTTGTCATGCATTAGCAGAATATTGCTACAAGAAATGAGCAATGTGTTCGGAAAACAGAGATATACTTGGTTAGGTTGAGAGTCTTTTTGTTTCCATGTAAAAAAGGTTAATAAACTAAAGGACACATTTGTGTTGTTCTCCCTGTGGTTTATAGTTCATTTTCTGAGCCTTTTGGGTACAGATTGGTATTCTGTTAGCAGAGTGTTCTAGTTAAAATATTGTGCGTATGCTGCAGTTATAGTCACAATTCTCTGTATGTATTACCATTTTGAGATGTTTGGGATTTGGGTTTCTGCACTTTCCTTGATTAAGAAATCAGGTCAGTCATCATTTCAAGTTTAAAGTCTCATCATCTGTTACTTTTTACCTTTTTTTAAAATAAAGAAATGTCTTTTTTTTCTTCTTAATAGCAATGATAAGATACATATCTAAATTGATGGCTGCATTCCTGTTTCCAAAAGAAGAAATACATGTGTGGTGTTAATTTAATATATTAGTTAATATGTTATATTTATTATATTAGTTAATATATTAGTCCATTTTAGGTCTAATGTATATTTCCCAGCACAAACACTGGTATATGTATATAAATTATGTTCAAAAATAGTTACTTCTCTTTTTCATTTTGATTTTGAGGGCAATGCTTTAGTGTCTTCCTTCTTTCTCATCACATGACCTTCAAAACTGTCTTAAAGTTTTGTGCTTTATGTATTTCCACTTAAATTTTATTTCTGTTCTTTATGTTCTCATTTCTAGTGAGTCAGCATCATTTTATCAATGTTTGGTTTATTCAACTAGATATTCTAGTGCAAAATCATTTTAAATTCAGTTTCATTGTCATGATAATTCTATATAGCAAATAACCATAAAGCCTCAGTGGAATATAACATAAATAGTCATATTTGATACCTGAGCTCTGGGTTGTCTGCATAGCTCTTTTTACCTGAGCTTGGTTCACTTTGGCTCACTGGATCATGCAATTGTGGTCAGCTGATCTTGGCTGGGTTTTGTCATATGTCTGGGGCCTTAACTGGGACTTTTGGGCTTTTGTTGCTCTGCTTACTATTTCATACCCTCTAGCAGACCAGCCTGAAGGTGTTCTGGTGGAGAAAACAGTGGAACAATAGAGAAGGCAGAAGCATGCAAGCCCTTTTCTAGTACTGGCTTGCAACAAAGGGGCTACAGTCTCATCAGCCATAGATACTCACATGGCCAAGCACAGAACTGGTTGGAATGACAACCATCAAAAGGGGAGAATATAGGGAAGTGTAGCAGTTTGGTATTATTTATGAATTCCAAAAGTAGATATTGGATTATATTTGTAAATTGGTCTGTCAGAGGTTTCACTTTTTCTTGAATAAATTATGATTAGAGCTTTGATTGGGTCACGTCAGTAGGATGTTGAGTCCCTGCCCCCTTGGTAGGTGGGGACTCACAGAGAAAACAAAAAGGCAGAGGAGTTAGTTGGAGTTTTGAGCTGGAGCCTGGGAAGTAGGCACACAGAGGAACAGAGCAGCTGAGCCTGGAGAGAATCAAGCCCTGGGGAGAGAGACAGAGCTGGTCACCTGATAGTCTACAGCTGGCCTTGTGTAGAGAGCAGGGCAGCTGACTCCGGAGAGAGAAACAAGCCCCAGAAATAGAGGAACCCAGGAAGCCTAAACCCTTGGCAGATGTTGGCAGCCATCTTGCTTCAACACGTGGCAACAGACGTTGGTAAGGGAAGTAACTTATGCTTTGCGGCCTGGTAACTGTAAGTTTCTATCCCAAATAAATACTCTTTATAAAAGCCAACAGAATTCTAGTATTTTGCATCAGCACCCTTTTGATTGACTAATTTAGGAAGCATGAATAATCAGTGTCATTATTGAAAATAATCTTCCACAGTCCTATTATTTTTCAACAGAATTTTGATTTCTTCTGTTTTTATCAATAATGCCTTTTCGCAGGGAAAAAATTAACTGATTGAACTTTATTCATTCAATCAATATAACTTTATTAAGAACCTGATAATATGTGCTGTCACAGAGTATATGCTCTAATGGGACAAGCAAAAAACAAACAAACAAACAAAATGACATAAGTAAGTAAAATATATAGCCTTTTAGATGGTGAAATATGCTGAGGAGAAAAATTAAGATGGTGACTATGGGCTATTTTCAATATGTGCTCAGGGAAATAATCATGTTTAAGAGTAAAGAGAGGGAGGAGGCAAGATGGCATTGGTTTAGGAGGGCACTCGCTGACTAGCTCTCTGAGGACGGCCAATTGTGGACAGGATCCTGCCTGGGGGTCTGTGCTGTGGGCGCATGGAGCGAGAGAAGCTTGGGACATCTATCTGCAGGCAGATTGGTGGCATGGACTGATCAGTAACATAGAAAGAAGCAAGGAAATAAAACAAGAAGAAAAAGTGTCAAAGAGAAAACCTAACACACACACAGAACCACCAGCTAAATAAAACTTTAGAGCAGAGAGAGACGCTAATCAACTGAATAAACCCATCAAGATAAAATGATGACTAGAAGGCAACAAAAAATTACAAACCACACTGAGAAACAGGAAGACATGGACTACTCCAATGAACAAACTAAAAACAAGGAAGAGATACAGAACATCGAACAACTAATCAAAGCTTTCCAAACAAATATCAGGAAGAGATTAAGGATATAAAGAAGACACTGGGAGAACATAATGAAGAAATTGTAAACATACACAAAAAGATAACGGATGTGATGGTGATCAATGGCACAATTCAAGAAATCAAAAAGATGCTGGATTCACATAACAGCAGATTTTAACAGGCAGAAGAAAGAATCAGAGATGTGGAAGACAATACATCTGAAATCAAACAGATAGTAGAACAGATAGACAAAAAGATAGAAAAAATCCAGCAGGGACTCAGGGATTTAATTGACAACACAAAACACACAAACATACACATTATGGGCATCCCAGAAGGAGAAGAGAAGGGAAAGGGAACAGAAGGAGTGTTGAAGGAAATAAAACTTCCCAACCCTCCTGAGACAGATGGATGTGCAGATCCAGGAAGCACAGCACACCCTAAACAGTATAAATCCCAACAGGACAACTCCAAGACATATACTTGTCAAAATGTCCAATGCTCAAGACAAACAGAAAATAGTCAAGGCAGCAAGAGAAAAGAGAACCATCACATACAAGGGAAGCACAATAAGATTAAGTGCTGATTTCTCATATGAAACCGTGGAGGCAAGAAGACAGTGGTATGACATAGTCAAAGTACTAAAAGAAAAAAAAAAAAAACTTCCAGCCATGAATTCTCTATCCGGCAAAACTGGCATTCAAAAATTATGGAGAGTTCAAAATATTCACAGATAAACAGAAATTAAGAGAGTATGTCAATAAGAAACCTGCACTTCAAGAAATACTAAAGGAAGTTCTACAAGTTGAAAGGAAAAAACAAGGGAGAGAGAGCAGGAGGAGAGTTTAAAAACAACTAAAAAGACAAAAACAGAAACAAAACAACATATGACACACATTAACCCAAAGAAAATATG
>JAQZBX010062557.1:0-16864 GCA_029593785.1 Cabassous unicinctus
GAGAAAGTTGCCCAGAGGCTATAGATATAACCTATCTGTTGTATGCCTGGCTTGTCATATAATTTTTTTTCTTATTTATCATAGTTTTTCACTTTGAGGGCAATAATCAAAGTAAAGAATGCATGGAAAGAGAAAACAACCTCATTTTAGGATTGACTAGGTGGGCTCATATACTTAGCTCCAATGTCTTATGATGGTACTGTGGAAAGCACTTTGGCACACTCAAGGTAAGTACTGGTAAATGATACGTATATGACATTATCCTGGGTAATTCAACATTTTCTGGTCCAAAAAGTATATTTGAATTGAATTTGAACAATACATATTCAAAGACAACGCACTTGTTGGATAAATTATCATTGGCCAAAACACCATATGATACCCCTCATAATGTTGGCATAGCTCTAGGAATTCAAGCAGAATTTGCTTTTCTGAAGAGAGCCATAATGACACAAAATACCTTTCTTGGCCACTTAGAAGGGATGTAATATTGCAGAAGGAAGTACAATATGGCAAGCAACCCGGACAGGTGTGATAGTTGTAGAAAACTGGATAAAACAATATCAAAAATATGAATACAGCATACCAGGAAACAAAGATGAAAATTGTCATGCATATTGATCGATGAGGAGCTGTGAAGTATGTTCGTTAAATGGATTCATAGGTAGCTCAAAGGCAGTGGCTTGTGATCTTGGCAGGAGAAGCACAGGAATGAATATATTGGAATCATTTGATGCCCTTATCTTGGGGGAGTGCATGAAGAGAGGTAGTGATTTGTTTAGGTATTTTCTAACTGCCAAGGTCCCACAATCAACTAAAACCAGAGGTAACCAAGTTGGTCAGAACTGGAACTCTATTAAATTTCACAAGGTATTTACTGGTCGGTGGAAGATGGTCATTACTTAAAGGTAAGGCTAATTAGGGATCCCATGTCACTACAGTCTTTTAGTATGAAACAGGGCATAAGGCTAGGCACCAGGGAACTCAGATGTGGAATTCACTGAGACTTCACACTTGATTTATACGACAATCAATTACAATTGGATAGATAGGTAAAGGTCAGTTTTGTCAAGAAAATACTGGCATAATTCTAAATGACTTATTTTGTAATAATATACTTGGTGTAATACTGTTATAATTCATAGGGTGAATTTGACTGATTTCAGCAAAATATATGATAATATTGATATTGATGAGCAAATGTATTGGGAAATTGAATTAAAACCTCCACATGATGCACATTCAATGAAATCTGAATGTCCAGGGAAGGAATGAGTATTAGTCAACAATCAATTAATTGTTGCATTCAATAAATATACCCATTTCTTTCATAAAGCTAAAATTAGATGGTGAGAGGAGGCAAAATAGTTGTCTGACTTGTGCATGATTAAGAACAAGCTTGTGCTGGCATATTTGGAAAACTGAAATGCTTCTTAAAAATAATACCAAAAACGTATTTGGTGGTACAAATTATTAGAATCTGGACAGTTATTTATGTGATTTTTCTGTTCTCTAAATGGTATAAGATATGCAAGGGAAAGAATGATCATTAGTGGTTTATGGAAAAAGTTTCACCATTTTCAGCAGGTGGTCTATACAGGATAGAGTTATTTCCTAGCTCAAAGGGAAAGGTCTGGGAACACCTGGTATTGACGTTAAACCAGGATAAGTGCAAAGGGATTTAGTTATTTTTTTTTTAATAATATACATTTTTATTTTTTAAAGATATTTACATTACATAAATGTTACATGAAAAAATATGGCAGATACCCATATGCCCCACTCCCTACCCCTTGTACATTTTCCCACATTAACAACATCCTTCATTAGTGTGGTACATTTGTTACAATTGATGAACACGTTTTGGAGCATTGCCACTAAGCAAAGGTTATAGTTTACATTGTAGTTTACACTCTTTCCCACACAATTTTGTAAATTATGACAAGATATATAATGTCACTGCAATGTCATTCAGGTCAATTCCCAAGTCCCAAAAATGCCCCCATATTACACCTCTTTTTTCCTCTCCCTCCCCTCAGAACTTCCAGTGGCCACTGTCTCCACATCAATGATAACAGTTCTTCCATTGCTAGAATCACAACAAGTCTTTAGTAGAATAACAGTAAATCGATCCTAGTCCATCATTAATTCCCCAACCTGAGGATTCTGGGATGGTGATGTGTTGTTGTTTCTTTAAGACCAAATATCCCTCGATAAATGCTAGGACATGATTTTTTTTTTTTTTAAGACAGCTTTCATCTGATTAAGTGGCTTGACAAGAGGGATACAATTACCCCATTGGATACTGTGGCAGTTTGATATTATTGATGAATTCCAAAAAGAAATACTGATTATGTTTGTAAACTCATTTGTTCCTCTGGACTAATGATAACCTTATATTGTATTGAATTCAGAGGTTTTCTTTTATTTGATTTATTTATGACTAGGGCTTTGATTGGGCCACATCAATAAGACATTGAATTCCCACCAACTTGGTGGGTGGGGACTCCCAGAAAAAATGACAAGGTAGAGGAGACAGAGTTTTAAGTTGGAGCCACAGAAAGTAAACATGCAGGAGAAGAACACAGAGCAAGAAATGGCTCCATTGACATAGCAGAAGCACCAGGAAGAGAGACAAGCTTTTAGCCTGATAGCTTACAGCTGGTCTTGTGCAGCAAGCAGAGCAGCTGAGCCTGGAGAGAAATGAGCCCTGGGAGAGAGATGAGACTTTTCTCAGCCTACAGCTGATATTGGAAGAAGCCAGGACCAAGCAGCCTTGGGAGGAAGAGGAGGCCTGAACCCTCACAGATATCGCCTGCAATCTTGAATCAATATGTGGCAACAGACTTTGGTGAGGAAAGTAGCTTATGCTTTATGGCTTGGTAACTGTAAGCTTCTACCCCAAATAAATACCTTTTATAAATGTCAACAGATTTTTGGTACTTTGTATCAGCACCCCTTTGGCTGACAAATACAGGTACATAGGCCTTGATACTGATATCTAAAATATAATATCCATGAAATGAAATTTTTTTATCAAATTAATTTTATTGATACATATTAATAAAGGAAAAATCCATCCAAAGTGTACAATCAATGGTATTAGGTGTAATCATATATTTGTGCATTCATCAGTCATTCTTAGAGCACTTTCAGTATTCTAATAACAAAAAATAATAAACAAAAACAAACAAACAAAACTCATCAACCCTCAATCTCTGTATGCTTCCCCTGTCATACATATCTGGTATACTTGTTCCTTCTCTTCAGAAACTGTCATATATGCAATATCATCCATAATGGTATTTTATGTAAGATTTTACTGTCATATACAGTATCATATTACAGATTTTAGCTATCCTTCGAGTAATATACATGACTTTAGACTTTCCCTTTCAACCACTGTCATACCCATACAATAGTACTGCTAGTTACAAACACCATCACATGCTTTCAACATTTCTATTCATTTCCAAAGATTTTTAAAAAACCTTTTTACCAATTCTGCACAGATTAAACCTCAGCTTTCCATGCTATACCCTCCTAATAATTTCTGGTGACCTATATTCTAGTGATTAACTACATAAGTTTAAACAATATATTTATTTCATAATAACACACTCATACAGAATTTGTTCTTTTGTGTCTGGTGTGCTTCACTCTGCATAATGTCCTACATGTTCATCCATGTTGTCATATGAGTCACGATTTCATTTCTTCTTAGCACTGCATAATATTCCATCATGAGTATACAACAGGATTATTTCTAACTTTGGGCAATTGTGAATAATGTCACAATCAACATCAATGTGCAAGATGTCTGTTCATGTCTCTGCTCTCAGTTTTTCTGGATGTATACCTAGAAACGGTATTGCCAGGTCACATGACAAGTCTATATTAAACTTACTTAGGAACTGCCAAACAGCCCTCCACAGTGGCTGCAACATTCTACATTCCCACCAACAGTGAATAAGTATTCCTATCTACCCACAATCTCTTCAACATTTACCATTTTCCAACTTTTTACTAGGATCCAGTCTAATAGGTGTGAAATTCTATTGCATATTAATTTTGATTTGCATTTCCCTAATCACCAGTGCTGTTGAACTTTTTTTCACTTGTTTCTTTGTCATTTGTATTTCTTCTTTAGACAATTAGCTTTTCAAGTCTTTTGCCCATTTTTTAATTGGGTAGGTTGTCTTTTTATTGTTGAGCTATATTATCTCTTTGTATATCATCAATATTAAATCCTTAACAGATATGATTGCCAAATATTTTCTCCAATTGAGTTGGCTGCTTTTTCACCCTCTTGACAAAGACCGATGATGTGCAAAAGTTTTGAGTTTTGAAGCGGTCCCATTTATCTGTTTTTTTTTCTTTTTCTTTTGTTGCTCATGCCTTTAGTGTAAGGTTTAAGAAACTACTGCCTACCACAAGATCTTGAAGATATTTTCCTACATTTTCTTCTAGGAGTTTATCGTTGTCACTTTTATATTTATGTCCTTGATTCATTTTGAGTTACTTTTTGTATATGGTGTGAGATACAGGTCTTATTTCTTTCTTTTGGATATGGATATCCAGATCTCCCATCGCCATTTGTTGAATAGACTATTCTGACCAGGCTGATAGGGCTTGACTGCCTTGTCAAAAATTACGTGACTGTAGATATGAGGGTCTATTTTTGAGTTTCTCAATTCAGTTCCATTGGACAATGGGTCTATCTCTTATCCCAGTATCATTCTGTTTTTACCACTGTAGCCTAGTAATTTGTTTTAAAGTCCATAAGTGAATGTCCTCCAAATTTGCTCTTCATTTTTAAGATCTTTTTGGCTATTTGGGACCACTTACTCTTTGAAATAAATTTGATAATTGATTTTTCCACTTCTGCAAAAAATGTTCTTGGGATTTTTATTGCTATTTCATTGAATCAATCAGTTTGTATAGAATTGACATCTTATCAATATTTAATCTTCCAGTCAATGAACACAGAATGCCCTTCCATTTGTATTATTCTTCTTCTGTTACTTGTATCAATGTTTTATAGTTTTCTGAATACAAGTCCTTTATTCTTCAGTTAATTCCTAGATATTTTATTGTTTTAGTTTCTATTAAAAATGGAAATCTTCTGATTACCTCATCAGAATGCACATTCATAATATATGGAAACGCTATTGATTTTTTGCATATTAACCTTGTATCCGGCCACTTTGCTGAACACATCTATTAGTTCTAGTAGCTTCATTGTGGATTTTTTCAGGAGAGTGTACATATAAGATCATATCATCAGCCAATAGTGGAAGTTTTACTTCTTCCTTTCCTATTTGGATGCCTTTTATTTCTTTATCTAGCCTAATTGCTCTAGCTAAAACATCTAGCACAATATTAAATAATAATGGTGACAGAGGGCACCCTTGTTTAGTACCTGATCTCAGGGGGAAAGCTTTAAGAATTTCACCATTGAGCACAATGCTAGTTGTAGGTTTTTCATTTATGCACTTTATCATATTGTGAAAGCTTCATTCTATTCCTGTCTTTTGGAGTGTTTTTTTTTTTTTTTACCAAGAAACGATGCTGTATTTTTTCAAATGCTTTTTTTGCATCAGTTGAGAGGATCGTGTGATTTTTCCTCTTCAAGTTATCAGTGTGGTTTATTACACTAATTGATTTTCTTCAGTTAAAACAATCTCCCATACCTGGGATAAAACCTACTTGATCATGGTGTATAATTCTTTTATAATGTGCTTTTGGATTCTTTTTGCAAGTATTTATTGAAAATTTTGCATTTGTATTCAATAGAGATATTGGTCTGTAATTTTCTTTTTTGTTGTATCTTTATCTGATTTTGGTATGAGTGTGAGGTTTACTTTATAGAATGAGTTTGATAGTGTTCTTTCCTGTTCAAATTTTTGGAAAAGCTTGAGCAAGATTGGCATTAAATCATCATTGAATGATTGGTAAAATTCATCTGTGAAGCCATCAGGTCCCAGGCTTTTCATCTTTGGGAGGTTTATGGTGACTGTTTCAATCTCTTCCCTTGTGATTGGTTTGCTAAGGTTTTCTATTTCTTCTAGGGTTAATGTAAATGGTTTGTATATTTCTAGGAATTTGTCCATCTCTACATTGTGTAGTTTTTTGGCATACATTTGTTCATAGCATCTCTTATGATCCCTCTTATTTTTGCAGAGTCAGTGGTAATTTGTCCCCCTCTCGTTTCTGATTTTATTCACGTCTTCTCTCTTTTTTCCTTTTTATTCTAGCTAAGCGTTTGTCTATTTTGTTGATCTTCTCAAATAACTAACTTTTGGTTTTGTTGATTTTTTTTTCTTGATTGCATATTTCCACTTTGATCCTTATTTCTTTCCTTCTGCTTAGTTTTGGATTACTTTGCTGTTCTTTTTCTATTTCCTCCAGGTGTGCATTTAAATATTCAATTTTAGCTCTTTCTTTTTTTCTAATGTATTGATTGAGGACTATAAATTTCCCTCTCAGCACTCACTGCCTTTGCAATGTCCCATATGTTTTGATATGCTGTGTTCTCATTTTCATTCATCTCAAGACACTTGCTGAATTCTCTAGTAATTTATTCTTTGACTCAATGATTAGTTAAGAGTGTGTTGTTTAATCTCCATATATTTATGAATTTTCCCTTTTTCCTTCCATTATTGATTTTCAGCTTCATTATGTTATGATCAGAGAAAGTGTTTTGTATAATTTCAATCTTTTTAAATTTATTAAGACTTGTCTAATGACCCAACATATGGACCATCTTGTAGAAGAATCCATGAACACTTGAAAAGAAGTGTATACTTCTGTTTTGGTGTGCAATGCATTATAGATGTCTGTTAGGTCTAGTTCATGTATCATATTATTCAAGTTCTTTGTTTCTTTATTCATCCTCTGTCCAAATGTTATATCCAATACTGAGTGTGGTGTATTGAAATCTCCAACTGTTATTATAGTGTCATCTATTTCTCCCTTCAGTTTTGCCAGTGTAGTCCTCATGTATCTTTGGGCACTGAAGTTAGATGTATAAATATTTTTATATATTGGTGAATTGCTCTTTTATTAATATATAGTGATGTTCTTTACACCTTATAGCAGTTTTTCACTTGAAATCTATTTTGTCTGATATTAGCATTATTACCAGGGCTCCTTTTTGGTAATGATTTACATGGAATACCTTTTACCAACCCTTCACTTTTAACCTGGTTGTGCCTTTATGTCTGAGGTGGGTCTCTTGTAGACAACATATAGACAGCTTATATTTTTTTATCCATTCTATCAGTTTATGTGTTTCGATTGGGGAGTTCAATCAACATTCAATATTATAACAGTAAAGGCATTACTTACTTCATCCATTTTTTCTTACAGCTCTCTGTTGTCATATCATTCTTTTCTCTGTCTTACCCTTTAGGTTACCCTTCCTAATAATCTTCATTTCTAATATTTTCTTCAAATCTCTCACCCTTATTTTATCCTTTCAGGCTGTAGCACTCCCTGCAGTATCTCTTGTAATTCTGGTCTTTTGTAACATATTCTATAAGTAATTGATTGTCTGTGAAAAGAGTTTGAATTCACCCTCATTTTTGAAGGACAATTTATGCCAGACACAAAATTCTTGGCTGGCAGTTTTTCTCTTTTATTACCTTAAATACATCATACCACTTTCTTCTCATCATCATGATTTCTGATGAGAGGTCAGCACTTAATCTTATCATTTTTCCCTTGTATATGATGGTTTGCTTTTCTCTTGTTGCTTTGAGAATCCTCTCTTCATCTATGATATTTGATATTCTGAATAGTATGTGTCTCAGGGTAGATCTATTTGGATTTATTCTCCTTGAGATGTGTTATAGTTCTTGGATATTGATATTTATTTCTTTCATAAGTTTTAGGAAGTTTTTGGTGATTATTTCCTCAAATATTATTTCTGTCCCTTTTCCATTCTCTTCTTTTGGGACAGTGATAATGCACATATTTGTGTGTTTTGCATTGTCATGCATTTCCTGAGACTCTTCCATTTTTTCCATTCTCTTTTCTTTCTGTTTTCCTCTCTTTTCCAGTTCAGATGTTCTGTATTTGAAATCACATGTTGTCTTCAAGCATTTCAATTCTGCTCTCATGTGCCTCTAATGTATTTTTTTTTTTGCTTTTTTTTTTTAAACCGGGAGGTACCAAAGCTCGAACCCAGGTCCCTCCATATGGGAGACAGAAACCCAACCATTTAAGCCACAACCGTCCAACTCTAATGTATTTTTAATCTCATCCATCATGTCTTTCATTCCCATATGTTCTGTTACTTTTCTTTGCAGGCTTTCAAATTGTTCTTTAAGCTCACCCAGTGTCTTGTTGATATCCTTTATATCTTCAGTCATATTTTCTTTAAATTCTTTAAAGTAACTTAGGAGATTTGTCTGATTATCACTGATTAATTTTCTTAAATTCTGTATCTCTTCAGGATATTTGGTTAGTTGTTTTGCTTGGGCAATCTATTCCTGTTTTCTAGTACGGCTTGTAATTTTTTTGCTGAGGTCTAGGCATATGAATATGTTGGTGAATTAAATCTGACAGCCAATTTCTCTCTCTCTCCTATATTTTTCATAGTTCTTCTTTGATATTTGATTCAACTTATTCTAAGTCTTTATAATTGCTTGGCTTGAGTTATCAAAATCAGTCCAGGCACTCACTAGTAGGGTGCAGATATTCTCCCAAAGTATAGGATACAGATAGAGAACAGTTTTGTCCATACAATTTCTAGAACAGCCAGGAGATGATGCTTATCAGCACATCTTACCAAAAATATGTTTCATCTGGGCTTTCTCATGTTCCTGTGCTGAGTCTCCAGCATAGAGATTCAAAGCAGTCTCTGCTGGCTGAATTCATTGAAGAAATGTCCCCCAAATCCCCTCCTTTATCTCTTGAAACAGCTGACAGAAAAGAATAGGTCTGTTCCCCTCTCAATCAGCTGCAGGAGCTAGGTATTTTACCCCAGATTAATATCTTAGGTGTGGGGGAGAGGTACACTTCCTAGCTGCCATGTGAGCATGTTAACTCATGTTTGTTGTTTTAGCTTCTTTGTCTCTCTGTCTCTCACCCTCCTGGGAATTGTGTAACACTGTCCTGGTCTGCTGACACTGAAAGTTGGTCCCTCAGACAGACTTTGACCCTTTCTCCATTGTTTTTGTGAGACCATTGAACTCTGCCTGTTAGTGAGATGCCATCTTCTCACAATTCTACATGCAATAAAATTTGATAATATGTACTCCTAAGATATTTTAAGGTGGGTCATAACTTTACCTCATATAATCCATTTAATGTTAACTGTGAATGTGGACCAAGTACAAAATGATAAGGATAATCTTGATGTTTTTCCCAACAAATTGTAGGATATTTGTTAGAAAATGTATCCAAAGATAATGTTAACAATGTTGCTCTTATATCCAGCCATGTTGAGATGCAAAATACCATGATGGGAGAAAGTTATGAGTCAAAGTTGTACTAAATGGTAACAGTGGACATTGCAGCAAAGAGAAAGGCACCCATTGGTGGGTGATGATTCCAATAAGGAATACAATCATGCTATTTCCATTACCATTTTAGAATAACAGGTAGTACTCTTAGCCATCTCTCTCAGATATGGTACTGATAAAAGCTCACTCTGAAAATAATCTGCAGACCTGTTTACTCCAGATAAGTGGAGTTAGATCCCTGATGATTTCCAAATTTTGTCTAAAATATCAACTTGGCTTATTTGGAGAAAAGAGATGTAGTGCCTTGAAAGCTCAATTTATGAGTAGACAACTATGACTGAATTAGGGCATGGAGTGTATAAATCATGAGTTATATTTAAAAATATACTTATTTTTCAGATGACTTTTGAAAACCACTAGAAAAATCATACATGTTTTAGAATGTTGAAAAGCAGAGCCTCTGTGTTGTCACAAATCAGTATATGTTATTAAGCTGTCTGTGTAATGGGAAGCATATTATTATTAATTGCCATGTATGTCAGAGTTTCACTTGCTCCATAGAATGCACCACAGGTGAAAACAGAGTATGCATTTAAGGAATGTATAAATGGAACCAAGAAATAAGGTTGAATTAGAAGAACATGGGTATGATTTAGTGACCAAATTATAATGATATTCCCCCTCTTTAGATACACAAAGGCAGTCATGGGAAGCCTTATGGAATACACTGATGGAGCTGTATTGAGGATAAGAAAATGTTATATTCATGGGGCATACAATGTTTTGTGGAAAACTTCCCTCAAATTGCAGAAACCATGAAAATCCAACTGCAACAAAATAGCTGGTTGTTTAAACGGCACTGAACCTACCTGCCTAAACATTCTGTAAAGACTTTAGATGCTTATCATGGAGTGCTGAGACAATCCAAAATCACAATCCAGACCACTTATCCAGATGTAAAAGACTTGCTCACTCAAACAGGAACAATAGCAAGTAGATTTGCTCAAGGAACATTGAAACATGCATAAGTATAACCTCTGGAATGACTTCCTGACTCACTTTGAAATCTCTTGGCCATAAATCTAATTTGTATTTAATATTTCCCCCTTTCAATCAAGGTTTTTTCCCAGATGCACCCCTAATCAGAGTGTGGTAATTATCCCTCAGTGCCAGGAAGGTTCATCCCCAGTAGTCATGTCCCATGCTAGTGGGGAAGGTAATGCATTTATATGCTATGTTTGGCCTACAGAGAGGCCACATTTGAGCAACAAGGAGGCTTTTGGGAGGTAACTCTAAGGCCATATATACTGCTAGTCTAAGTTGCAATTTCACAAGAAAAAGTTCTTAAGTACAAACATCATTATCAAGGGCATAGCATAATGGTCTATATTCCATTGCTAAGCACTGCCCAGGTAGGTACTCAGGGGATTCTTGCTCATCTATTAGAGAATGTAGTATGACTCCCCAAAATGGGAATGTCCCCAAAATTGGGATACTGTGTACTCTAGAGACATCTAGACACTATAAACAAGGAAAACAATCTCAGGAATTTGGCACCCTGTCAGTGGACCTTAATTTGGAATTTATGCTCCCCAGTGTAGCAGAGTTAGACTCATTTATATTTTCCCTATACATGGCTCTTCTGCTCCCTTTATTTGCACCTATGATTAGCACTACACTTGTTAAATATATGTTTTAGAGACTTAAATCTTTGGTCTGTTCATAGGCCGGTTGAATTGTGAATCTCAGCAGAATTGCAACACCTGTTCTCCAGTTCATTGGATGCACCCAGGACAACTAACAAAATGATGATGATAGGAAACACCCATCACCCCAAAACAGAGAGTATATATAACTGCAAGCACCACAGTTCCATCCATTTGTCCCATGGGATCTAAGCACTCTCTCAATCAGAAACAGAGTGGACATCACCATCTTAAAATCCTCAAGATTGGGGAATGATCAATAGACTAAAGTAGACTTATTATTATTCCATTATTATTCTTCTATAAACATTATTACTCTAGCAATCAAGAACTTATATCATTGATATAAAGGTAGTGCACACCAGAGGATCTGCAGGGAGTGAGAGGGAAAAAAGTGGGGCATTTTTGGCACATTGGATTGTCCTGCATGACCTTTCAATGATGGATACAGGCAATTACACATTTTGCCAAAATCTATAAAATTGTGTGGGGTAAAGTATAAACTATAATGTGAACTATAACCCAAGGTTAGTAGTAATGATTCAATATGTGTTCATCAATTGTAACAAATGTACCACACTAATGAAAAATTTTGTTAATGCAGTAAAGTATGGGAGGGGTAGAGGTGGTATATGTGGGAATCCCTTATATTTTTGATATAACATTTTGTAATCAAGAGCTTCTTTAAAAATTAAAAAAAAAAAGAACTGTTGAAAAGCTTGCTTATACTGGAATTCATTATTCTTTTTGGCACTTTCTAATGTATATTGTATAATTTTTTCTCTATTGCCTTAAATCTTAGGTAAAGGGAACAAATGTAGTGTGCAAATTAATGGATCAAATACTTCTGTTAGTCAATGTGTCACACGGAAGCAGAAAAACGTTTAATTTGATATGTAAGGATTGTTATTTATCTGTTCTACATTATTTGTGAACCTAGATAATTGCAAAAGTTATGCTTATGAGTATTCTTCTTAAAACATAAATCTTTGTATTGATGAAAGGATAGAGTATTAGTAAGGATAAAGTGTGTTATGTTGTGGTAAAAATGGATTCTGATATCACCATGGCTTAACATATGCAATATTAACTTCTGTTCTGGCAAAACAGAGGATTTGGGGATCATGTAGTTCCTTTGTCATCTGTGAGGCTATTAATCCAGCTAGCTTCATCTGTGTAGTCCTGCCATTATATTGTATTTCTTCTAGCCTTGCTACAGGATGGAAAATAGGAGCTGCATTGTCGCACAATGGCTCTTGAATTTTTCAGCCAGTATGTGACACACATCATTTCTGCAAGCTAGTCATATGGCCCTTCTTAAACAAAAAGAGGTTGAAACTATAGATAAGGTTTTGGAGAATATGGGTATTTGATGATGAGCAAATGTTTTTGTTGCTATTGAGATAAAATGTTCTTAAAATCAGAATAAATTATTTGCTAACTGTTGCATATTGATATGCATGTAATATATATAAAACAAGAGAATGGCTGAGAAATGATTTGGGTTAAGTCAGTCCTTAAAACTTAGAAATTAAATTACAAAATTTGGTAAGATATCCATCTTGTGCAATCTGGATCCCCTTCTTTTATCTAGATTCATTCTCTTAGAATTGTCCTGTTGATGACCACATCTCAAATGACTACCTTTTTCATTGGTTTGCAGTTGGTCTGCAATTTTCTATTAAAATTTGAATGCACAGATTTTCTGTCTTGATTACTCATATATCAAAAAACCCTCTATTTTTAATCCTATTAGATAAGACTGTAATCTATTCAATAAAAGCTATTTTGAAAGTGGAGTATGTGAATTATTTTGACAGAAAAAAATTCTCCATGTATGTGTTCTACCTGGAAATATTATGTGCAAGGTTGTTCTATGACTATACCTAAATAATTTAATCTCTTCTTGGCTTTAGGCAAAGAAAATAACTTGTCTGAGCAGAGCCTGGATTATTATGTAATTGGTGCTTTGCTGCTTGTACAAAGCAACATCATTAATTATGGGATGACACCTGCATTAATGGCTTTCTCTTTTTCCTCCAAATCCGTAGATTTTTTTGGATGATACCTAAATACCAAGAAAATTTTTCTACACTGATATCAGAAGTTGGAATTAACACAATGCATTTTTGACAAAATTCTAACAATGAAACTCTTTTATATGTTTAAAGTACTTGCGATAGAAGTTACATAAGCTATACCTGAAGATTTGCAGATAAATTTTGTATAGAGCAAATATAATACCATATATTTTCCAAACATTGTAAAAATTTTATTTCAATTAACTAAATTTCATTGATTATTAACTTGTTTATGCAATGAATTTTCTAATTGGATTGGGCTAGAGTTACTATTTATGAGAGAGGAACCACTAAAGATTTCAGGTAAAAAAGGGATAATATGTACTTAAACCTCGTGTTCTGAATACAAGATCATTTATTTTGCTTTAGACACAATTGTTCTTATAATATTAATAGATTTTACCTTATCTATTTACGCAAATTGTTACCCAAGATCACTCTTTGGGTGCATAGCTTCCTCATTGCATTTTTCACCTCTGCATTTTTGAGTGTATATATTAAAGGGTTTAACATGGGTGCTATTATAATATAAAATAGAGTCACCGCTTTATCAGTGGAAAAGGTACCTGTGGGCCGAAGGTATATAAATATACAGGGCACAAAGAGTAAAGATGACTACAGTAATATGTGAGGTGAAGGTATATAGAGCCTTCCGCCGTCCTTCAGCGCTGTGAGTTCTGAGAGTGCAGAAGATGAGGACATAGGACGTAATAAGAATAGAAAAAATGAGCACGCACGTGAACCCAGTGTTGGCGGCAACAAAGAGTCCTAGGATGTGAGTATCAGTGCAGGAGAGTTTTAGCAGAGGGTAAAAACCACAGAAGAAATGGTCAGTGACATTGGGGCCACAGAAGGGTAACCACACCATAAAAAGGATCTGAATTAGTGCATGAAGAAATCCGCCAGCCCAGGACACAGCCACCAGAAGAACACATACCCGCCGATTCATTGTGATCAGGTAGTGCAGTGGCTTGCAGATGGCCACGTAGCAGTCATAGGCCATCACCGTGAGCAGAATGATCTCAGCTCCACCAGTTAAATGCTCCACAAAGAGATGAGTCATGCACCCATTGAAAGATATAGTTTTCTTTTCAGCGAGAAAGTCAAATATTATTTTGGGGGCTGTGATGGAAGATTAGGGGCCATCTATAAAGGACAAAAATCACAGAAAAAAATACTTGGGTATGCTGAGGGCTGGGCTGGTGGTGATGGTCACCTGCAGGAGTCAGAAAGAAGATAAGTGTAAACACAGTAAAGAGGAGTTTCTGCGTATCTGTGTTCTGTGTCAGACCGAGCAAGATGAATTCTTTCACGTTGTTCACCCCTACATGAACCCAGTTTTGCATTTGGGTAATTTATTTATCTGCAAATGGAAGAGGAATTGAAATGGCATTAGATAAATTTTGATCAAGAGAATAATATATCTGCCAGATAAAATATTTTTGCTGTGATTGATGGAATTGCTGAGCAGATTATTCCAAAGCTTAATAGTGGGTAAATTTTGAATGACATTTAATACATAGGCCACTTCTATACACACACACAAACACATACACACATACACACATACACGGTTTTATGATTTATGACATGATAAACTGAATCATCTTCCGGTCACTGCCATAGTATGTTCTCCCATGGTTCTCCCATGGAAAACAGAGATAAAAATATACCTGTATCACAGAATAAAAATTAAACAAAATTCCTGGAACTACACTAGACAGACACTGAACGCTGTTAAACTTTAGACTATACTTTATAGTACAATTATAAAAATGTGCTATCAGCTATTGTAACAAAAGTTTCACAACAATACAAGGTATTAATAATGGGGTGATATATAAGAATCCTGTATTTTACCTATGATTTTTCTGTAAACCCACACCTTCTCTAATAGATATATAAAAGAACAAAAAATGAATCTCTAAGGAGTAAAGTCTTTTTTCATTAGAGGCTGTTCTCCTGTGTCTCTTCTCTAGTCATTCATGCTGCTGAGGCTGTTGCCAAGTTTGTTTTACTTGATGTTTTAAATTTGTTTCAGGGTGTCTATAAAACATTAGGTGAGTGCAATTTGAAATTATGGATGATGTAGTCATATTTTCAAAGCAACTGAACTAAGTGAATATTTGAAACTACTGTAAGATACATCCTGACAGATTTGTGAGCTTATGCTACTTTAACTCAAAATTATATAAGAATAACATAGATTCTTTTTCCATCACCTCTGGAAAAAAGGATATCAAAAAGAGGATAAAACAAGTAGCATGATGCAATGCAAAGTGATTTGAAACTCTGAAATTTACTCTATGGGGGAATTCTGTCATATGTTAGTTCAGATCCTTTTGAAAATAAAAACTCAATTTAAGGAATTTATGAAACATTCTCTGGATCTGCTTAAAAAGAAAATAAACAGGTACTTCTAAGGCAAGAAAACAAAGGCACCAAGATTTAGTCAACACATATATTCTTTCAAATAGCCAGACTATTTATACTATTTTTGTATTCTGTTTTCACTGATTACTAGTAGCCATGTTGATATATGGGATTTAGTCTTCCTGAGCCTAACTTTTATATATAAAAGTAATAAAGGAAAAAGAACAAAGGACATAGAGGAACTGAAAAATATTTTTAACTTATGTCAAAATTTCTAACCTAAAACTGAAAAGTATAGCTTTCTTCATGCTTCCAAATTACTGGCTAAAAAAACAAAAGTGAAAGGAGAATCCATATATCAATATTTTTTCCTTGAAGTATTTTCTTGCATTACATGATTTGAGTGAACAAACAAACTCAGAGAGAAAATAAATGAACTAAGAATTCAATTCAGGAAGTTAGAAAAACAGCCAATTATATTAAGAAAATTGTTTAAAACACAAATCAGTACAACAGACAAAAATATTAGGTGAGAAATAATTTCAAAAGGATATAAATTATGAAACACTAATAAAACCAATGAAGACAGATAAGGTCAATGGGAACCATGTATGCACAAATCCTCAAAAGCCACTAATTTTACAATTATTTAAAAGAATATTAGTTATAGGTCAGTGGAGGAAATGAAAATTTTTATTTTAATCACTGATAAGCATTTTTTTTAAAAAGTTGTCTTATACATGCCAGCCTGAAAATTTAAATGCAATAAAAAAAGAACCACGTACATTAAAATATTAAAATAAGCCATTAATTAGTACAAAATAAACAGAGAAAAATATGAATTTAATTCCTCAATGGAGTAGAAGACCACTGGAGTTAAGCAAAAGGAAATTATATAAAAGGACAAAAATATTAGTTTTAAATACATGAAGTTATGGAACACACTGGAAAAATAGTTGTAAGAAGTGCTGCAGACAACCATTATTAAAATAGAAATTGCTCTGAAAAATAAAGAAAGGACTTTATAAAGATAGGGCAAAATTAATGAGAAGATAATTCTCAGGAAAAATAAGATGTCTAAAAAATACTGCAATTAATATGTCACCAATACATATGATTTAAAAATAGTGACTATTTAATGAGCAAAACAGCAAGTATTTATGAGAGATATATCATCCAGTAACAGTGAGTGTATATTGGTATACAATTTTCCATACTCCTTATTCTTAGAATC
>JAQZBX010062558.1:0-16864 GCA_029593785.1 Cabassous unicinctus
TTTTTTTTTTTTTTTTTTAATAAAAGACATATATACGTTAAGGACATTTGATGAGCACGTGCAGGTGCAAGGCGCTCAGACAGCCTCTGCAGGGTGGCAGTGTTGCCAGGGAGACGGGAAACCAGCGCCGAGGCAGATGGAGGGGGAACCGAGGTGCCCGGGGTGGCCCTGAAGGGCCCTGGCGAGCAGGACCTGAAACATGTCTGACCACGCGGCCAGGCAGCCTCGGGTCCTCGGTCCAGCGACATGGGTCCCTGCCCACAAGCGAAGCTCTGGCAAAAAGTCGGAGCGGGCGCGCGCGGGCCTCGGGAGCCGGCGCCACCGCGGCCGCCCCGTCGGGGCCAGAGTCGCAGGTGCCTCGGCAGCGCGAGGCTGAGGAAGGGCGGCGCCGGGCGATCCTGCTTTGGCCGCCAGGTGGCAGCCGAGCCCCCGGAGCTGCTCCCGCCCCCACCGCGCGGCTGGCGACCCCGGCAGGGCGGGTCCGGCCGAGGGTTCCTCGAGGCCCCGGGAAGGCCCGGGTCAGGGCGGGAGCCGGCGCTCAGCTGCCGGCCCATCGGGCTCCCCGACCCTCCGCGCCCTGTCCTGCCCCCGAGGCCGTGGGGGCCGACCCCGCCTCAGGCGCGTCTTTCCAGCAGGTTAAGTGGGGGCAGGAAAGCCTGCTCCGCGCCTGCGCAGGGGGCGCGGCCGCGCGGGGTCGCCGCGGGGGACGCACCGGAGCCAGGCCCCCTCCGCCCGCGGGCACGTCTGGAATGCGGCTCAGCCCCGGGCCGGGGAGGGGCGGGCGGGGCTGGGACCAGTCCGACGGGCCGGCCGGCCGCAGGGGCGCCCCTCCCTCCGCTGTAACGCCCCGGTCCTGCGGATGGGGAAACTGCGGCAGAGGCTGGCTTGGTCGTGCCTTCCCCGCCCCTCAATAAAGGCACCCTGGTTCTCTGGGCTGGGGACCCTGGCAGTGGGGGGTCGCTGCAGGAAGGGCCCTGGGGGCTGCCCCTGACCGGCAGCTGAGCCCCCCAGCCTCGGAGTCCACTCCCCCCGGCTTCCTCCAGCCAGGCCTGCCCAGGTTCGCGGCGCGCTCAGCCTGCGCGGGGCTGCCTCGCTCTCGGGTTTCCCCACGGTTACGCCCACGGGCTCCGACACCCGCCGGCGCCCCACGCACCGTCCCGCGCGGGCTGCCTGCACCGCCCGCCCAGAGCCCCAGCACCAGGTGGCTCGAGGGGCGGACCTGGGCCCGGGGGCGGGGCGAGCAGGGAGCCTTAAAGCGCTCCCCAGGCCCCCGCCCAAGCCGGCGCCCTGGCTCAGCGTCGCACCATGGCCGAGACCGCCAAGCTCCAGCTGTTTGTCAAGGTGCTGGGCGGGCGGGGGGTGGGGAGCGCGGCGCGCCTCTGCGGGGCTGGCTTTCTGGGGCGGGATGAGAGGGGTCTCTGGCAGTAGCCAAGCCCCCTCCGCCTGTGGTGGGCTCAGGGACCTCGTGGAGGCCCCGGAAGCTGAGCAGAGTGGGGGCAGCCTGAGGCAGGAAGCCCCGGTGAGTCATGCCCAAAGGGGTGGGTGGGCGTCCCTGCTCCCAGCTCCCAGCTTGACTCCCTGGCCTAGCTCAGCCCTCTGGGGGAAAATCCCCAGGTGGGGAGGTGCCAAGAAAATGCCTGGGCATTGGGGTCAGTGTGCAGCCAAGGGGCTGGTCCAGGCGGCCCCCCCTTTGGCCCTCAGGTGGGTGCCCAGGTATGTCGATTTGCCTGTGCAGGGGCTGCCAGTCGCTGGCCCCCTACCCACCCTGAGGTGCTGGGGAGCCAGATGCGGTGCCAGCCACGGAGCCCAGTTTCGCAGAGTGAATCACCGAGGAAACAGCTCGCTGGGCCCACCCCATCCCTGCAACCTGCCTGCTGGGCCGGGAGCCCAGGGGCCTGGCCTCTGCCCTGGCTCTGAAGAGGGCGGAGGGCCCCCAGCTGTGACCCCACCCCCCCAGCAGCACCCCCTCCACCCCTCGGCCCACATCGAGGGCCCTCACCACGCTCTTGGGCAGCCCAGGCCCGGCCCGCCCAGGGAGGCACTCCCCCCACCTGATGGCCTGACGTCCCTGCCCACCCCCAGGCCAGCGAAGACGGCGAGAGCGTGGGGCACTGTCCTTCCTGCCAGCGCCTCTTCATGATCCTGCTCCTCAAGGGCGTGCCCTTCACGCTGACCACCGTGGACACACGGAGGTGAGCCTGGACATCCCCTGGACACGCACCCCTGGCCTGCAAGCCCGCCCCCCCAGCGCCCCCACTGTCCGCCTCACACTCACAGGTCACCCGACGTGCTGAAGGACTTTGCACCCGGCTCGCAGCTGCCCATCCTGCTTTACCACGGGGAGGCCAAGACGGACACGCTGCAGATAGAAGAGTTCCTGGAGGAGACCCTGGGGCCTCCGGAGTGAGGGGTGGCCGCGAGCGGGGAGGGGGCAGGGGCTCAGGGATGACGCTCCCCACAGAGCCTGGGGGGGGTGCCTGGATGCCCTGACAGGGTGGGTCTGACAGATGCCCCTCCACCCCCACAGTTTCCCCAGCCTGGCGCCGCGCTACAGGGCGTCCACCACGGCGGGCAACGACGTCTTCCACAGGTTCTCTGCTTTCATCAAGAACCCAGTGCCCGCGCAGGACGATGGTGAGGCAGCAGAGCCGGGCTGGGAGGGCTCTCCGCAGCGGGGTCCTCACTGCAGTCCCCCCACCCCGCCGCAGCCCTGTACCAGCTCCTGCTGCGCGCCCTCGCCAAACTGGACAGCTACCTGCGCACACCCCTGGAGCACGAGCTGGCGCGGGAGCCGCAGCTGCAGGAGTCACGCCGCCGCTTCCTGGACGGCGACCAGCTCACGCTGGCCGACTGCGGCCTATTGCCCAAGCTGCACATCGTCGACGTGAGTCCGGGCGCGGGGTGGTGGGCTGGGGACCGCGGTGGGTCCACGCCAGGCCCTGACCCAAGCCCCTTGCCTGCAGACGGTGTGCACGCACTTCCGCCAGGCGCCGGTCCCTGCCGAGCTGCGCGGCGTTCGCCGCTACCTGGACGGTGCGCTGCAGGAGAAGGAGTTCAAGTACACGTGTCCGCACAGTGCCGAGATCCTGGCGGCCTACCGACCAGCCGTGCGCCCCCACTAGCCACCCCCCCGCTCATAGAGGCACCTCTGCTCCGTGCGTAGTGGCTGGGAACGGAGACCCCCAGGTGTGTCGCTGGGCTCAAGATGACCACGCAGAACAAGGACAAGAGAGCGCCGGCTGGGGTGCAGCCCCCCACGCCCACCCCCCACGGAGCAAAGGCGCAGGCTCGGGCCTCCTGCAGTCGCCCAGCTGTGACAAGAATCCCAAGGATGGGACTGGGCTCCCAAACCAGTCGGGCCAGGGCGCGGCCGGGGAGGGATGGCCTAGGAGGGTGGGGAGCGGAGGCCGAGACCTGGACACGTCAGCGCTCGCTGCCCGGGTGCAGGGGCTCAAACATGTAACTGCGTAGGCCCTACTGTGTGCATCTGAGTACGTGTGTGGGGTCTGCGTGGCCGTGGCCCTGCCTGGGTGGGGCAAGCAGGGTGGGGCGTGGGATTGAGTTCCACCTCCTTGAAGAACCCTGGCCTTACGCATGGCCCCTCAGCTCCAGGGCTGGAGGGCAGGGAGAGCTGGACAGGTCTGGGAAAGCAGATGCTGGCCCAGGCAGACCGGCAAGGAGTCTCTCCCAGGAGCAGGGAGCCTGGGGCCTGCTTTGCACCACCACATATTGGGTTTCCATGGAAACCCAGTATGGGGTCCCAGACCTCCCTTCCCCCAAGCCATCCCTCAGGAGCAGAGCCTGGTCCAGCCCAGAGAGAGTGTTTATTTGCTGGGAGGGGCTTGAGGAGCAGCAGGATGGGCTGCAGGCAGTGGGGGGCTCTGGGGCTCCCCTCCCCTCCCAGGCTCATTCCTGGCTAGGTCACACCTTCTGAGCTGCCTTCAGGAGTCCTCAAAGTCCACGCCTCTGGCAGGCTTCTTACTAGGGAGACAGGAGAGGGTGCGGCACTATGAGGGCATGGGGGATGGGGGCCTGGGGCCCGGGCACAGGAGGGAGGGGCGGGCAGGCCAGCACCTCTTGAAGCCAGGGTTGATGAGGGACTCTCCGGGGCATGGTCTCCTGGCCCCGGCTCCAGAGCTGCCTCTCGGAGGATCCGGGTCTGGGGGAAAACAGGATGGGGAAGGTGGGCGGGTCCTGCCTGAACTTAGCAGCAGCCCCAGCCTCAACCCCACCTCTATGCAGAAAGATCCTTTCTGGACCGTGAGGCTCAGGATGGGCTTGTTGTGGGGAAACTGAGTCACAGGCTGGGGTGAAAGGTCACCTTACCTGGTAAAAAGAGCTGGGGCCCCACCAGCCGGGGGCTCTTCCTAGGGCTGGCAGCTGTCTCCGCTGTGGCTGGACAAGAAAGCCAGTGGGTGCCCAGCTCGGCACCAGGAGTGGGGGCATGGGCAGGGACACCCCGGATTGGGCATGGGGTGCCCATCCCTACTCTACCTGCCGCCTGCCGCTCCAGCCTGCACACGTACTCTGCCAGGCCAAGTGTGAGTGCCTGCAACCTGGGGGCTGCCTCTGGACTCGGCACCTTTGAGAGGTCAATGGTCAGGGCCGAGGGACCCCCAAAAAGAGTCAGGGATACTTGGTCCTCCTGCAGTGTCAGGGTCACAGCATCCTGCTCACAGGCTGTTCTGGGAAAGGAAGGGTGCTGAGAGCTGTGACCAGAGCCACCCGCTCCCCACCTGCCCCCCCCACCCACCACCCATCGTCCTGGGCAGGGCCTCACCTGAGCGGGCGGGTGATGTCCTCGGCAGCACTCAGGCCAAAACGGGCTTTCTATAGGGCACAGGGGCTGGTCACCAGCTGCCTGGGACCCTAGACTCACTGGGGACCACCCCAAATCTGCCCGACCTCAGAGCCATGTGGGACCCCAGACGCTGCTGGGGACTCCAGAGCCTGGAGGAATGTCCAGATGGGAAGACCCCAGATTTGCCTGATGTCAGCGCCACCTGGAACTACAGCTACAGAAGAGGGGGATAGGGGTCTTTGTTCCCAGAGCACTGTCGGGAGTCCCAGGCCCCCTTCTCCCCATAGGCATAGGGCGCTGCGGGATCCCGGGCCCGCCCTGAAGCTCGCGCTACCCACAAGGGCCGCTAGGCTGTCCGGCGTGAAGCAGGTGCTCCAAAGCTCCGCGGCGTCGGTCACCCTGGGGCGGGAGGGGGCGTCAGGAGGGACCGGCCACAGGGCCTCCAGGTCCCCCGCCTCCCCGCGAGCCGCCCCCGCCACTCACTGGAGGTTGAAGCCGCCCCCGTCCCCGCGGCCCTCCCCCTCGCAGTAGCACACGAAGCGGGGGCGCCCGGGGCCCGCCGGCAGCGTGCAGAGCGGCGGCAGCAGCGGCGGCGGCACCATGGCATCTGGCGGCCGAGGCGCGCGGCCGGGAGCTGCGGGAGCCGGGTAGACGCGTAGCCTGCCGCGGGGCTGCGGGCGCCGGCGCGCGGGCGCTTCCGGAGTCGGGCTTCGGGCGCCTGCGCAGCGCGGAGACTGGCCACGGGCGGGGCCTCGGCTCGTTGCGAGACTTCGGCGTCCGCAGGGTGGAAAAGGACTGTGGGCGGGGCTTCAGAGCCCAGAGGGGCGGGACCTACGGCGGATGGGCGGGTTCAGGGCGGGGCCTGGTTGTGGGCGGGGCTTCCGGTCGGGCGGGGCCTCGGCTGGTTGTGGTGCCTAGGGCGCCTGCGCAGGGTGGGGCTCAGGGCGCCGGCGGGGTGGGGTCTAGCCTGGGCGGGACTTCCCGAGCCGGGAGGGGCGGAGCCTGAGCCGATGAGCGGGGCGGGGCCCCCAAACACCATAAGAAAACTGCAAAATCTAAATACGGGCAGTGTTTACATGAATGTCTACGAAGCGCAATCGACAGTCGACAGCAATCGCCTCTCCCCAGGTAGTGAACGATTTTACCATTTTGGGGTGCGTGTTGGCAGATGGGGCGCTGTGGGCGGGGCCTCCAGCTGGAGGAGGTGGGGGGCGTAGGGGAGAGCGAGAAGGGGGCGGGGGCCAGCGTGGAAGGGGAGCAGCACAGGGGAGCAAACGGGCAGAGAAGGAAGGAGGGCAGCCGGGCTGGGGTCCCAGAGGTCAGAGGAGGACGTCCCCAAGGGCGGGGGCCGCGGTCCTGCGAGCCCCCCAGGAGGGTGCGGCCGAGCGGGTCCTGGGGTGGGGCCGTGGAGCTCAGGGGCACCGCGACTGCTGCTGACCCGGGGGTGGCCCAGCCCGCTCGGCTGGCGTCAGGCCGGGCCGTGTCGTCTGCTTCGCCTGTGACACGCGAGAGGCAAAGCCCCCGGATCCTTCTGGGCAGGTGCGTCAGCGCCCTGCGGAGGCCCGCCTTCTCCCTCCTCTCTGCCACCGAGCAGAGCTGCACATCCACAGCGTGGGAAATGTGCTTTCCTAGAGCAAGCCCGGAGCTGTGGGCTGATTTGTGGTCATCACAACAGGTCCTAGGCCCGGCCGGGGAGGGTGTGGAAGGAGGCCCGGCCGGGGAGGGCTGAGGGGGGCTTGGGTGGTGAGGAAGTGAGGCACACGTCTTCACAGGCCTCTCCTCTGGCGGCACTCGCGTCGCCGCAGCCCGCGTGGATGGACCACGCTAGCTGTCTGCCGCTGCATCACAGCCAGCCCAAGATGGGACTGGGGGTTGGAGCAGGCCCTGGTCCCATACCTGAACAGGGTCCTCGAAGGTTCTATTGAGATGGGACCAAACTGGGTCCGGGAGGGCCTTCACCCATGAGCCAGACTTCTGATTAGCAGAAGAAACCTGGACATGGTCAGTCAATAGACGCCAGAGAGTAGACGCCCTGTGACAGACGCAGAAACTGAGCCGCGCTTAGGCCCAGACAGACTCCGGGAGCCGTGGCCTGGCCTGACCTTGAAGGTGGGCTTCTCACGTGCAAAGCTGAGACCATAGATTCCTGTTGTGTGAGCTGTGGGTGGAGTGTGTCACAGCCTGGAAGACTCGGGCATCGGTCGGCGTTGACTTTGGTCCGGTTTGGGCAGGGCTCTGTGGGCCAGCTTGGTGCTGGAAGCTGGGGCTGGGGCGGCCTGAGGCTTTTCGCCCCGTGCCGGCAGGGGGTGCTGGCCCTGGGGTGGCTGGAGCGAGGGGCGGGCATCCCAAGAGAGACCCCCAGCCGGAGCCGGGTCGCCAGGTGGTACACTCCCACCACGTCTGTTCGTTAGAACAAGTCAGCGTCAGCGGCCCGTTATCAAAAGAAGGTTAGACCCTCCAGGAGGGGGCATGTTAAAGCCACCACACGGACCTTCTGATCCTTTCCAGCAAAGAGGAAGGGGGCATATCCAAAGTGCAGGTTTCAGAGTTGTAAGGAAATACCATGCACAACTTTACGACAATCAATTTGTTGATCCTTATGAAATGGATGGTTTTCTAGAAAACCTGAATAGGTGATAGAAGAAACTGGAAAGGGACTCAAATACTGCCCGAAAGCTTCACTTAAAGTAGCATCAAAAATATGATATACTGAGGAATAAAACTGACAAAAGACGTGCAACACCTGTATGCTGCAAACTACAGCCCACCACAGGAGAAATTAAATAAGACCTAAGTGGACGGGGAGATAGGCTGTGTTCGTGAGTTGGAAAAACTTAGCATTGTTAAGATGCCAGTTCTCCCCCAAAGTGATCTATAGATTCAGTGAAATCCCAGTGGGCTTTGTTTGTTTGTAGAAATTGACAAGATGACTCTAAAATTTACATGGAAATGCAAAGGGTTGAAAGAGTGGAAACAACCCTGGAAAAGAGCAGCACAGGTGGCCAGCTCTCGTTAGCATCTCAAGGCTTAGTAAATTGCAGCAGTTAAGCACATGGGTGCAGCTCAGTGGTTGAGCACCTGCTTCGCATGTACAGATGCCGGGTTCAATCCCTGGTACCTCCTAAGAAAAAGAAAGTACGGCAGTCAGGACAGGGTGATGCTGGCTAAAGACAGATGCATGGACTAATAGACCAGAAGAGAGAGGTCAAAAACAGACCCCACACATAGGGACATCTGGCTTCGGCGAAGGGCGACTGGGTAGGGAAAGGAAAGCCTTTTCAGCCAAAGTGCTGGAACAGTGGAAATCCATATATCAAGACAAAACAAAACAAAAAACCCACCTTTGCGCCATGCCTCACACCACATGCAAAAATGGACTCGGGTGGGTCATGGGGTCTCCACCAAAACATGGTCCATAAAAGAAAAAAATTGATAAATTGAACTTCATCCAAATTAAAAACTTCTGCTCTTTGAAATGTGCCTTTAGGAGAATGAAAAGACAAGCTGCTGGGAGAACATGGGGGCAGGAAGGTCCTGCCAAGTGAAGGCTAAATCCAAGGTGATGGCTCATCCAAGCTCGTCGCCAGCGCTGTGACGGCAGGACAGGAGCACGGGGGCCCGGGGACAGAGCCTTCGCCACGGATGGGCTCATGGAGGATAGTAAGCGGCAGCCGCGGGTGAGCAACTGCCAGCGGGAAGGCTCTGCAGCCAGCCACGGATCTGCAGCACGGCAGCGGCTCGCAGGCTCTGCTTCCTGAGGAACCCGGCTGCTTGGTGGTGGGGCCGCTGAGGCTCAGGATGGAAACTCTCCCGCAGTCTGCGGCTTCGCTGCTTTTCTCCCCCCCCTCCCTGCTTGCTGCCTGTGTCCATTCCCTGGAGGATCTTCTGTGTCTGTTTCCTGCCCTCTCTTCTCATTTCCTCCTCCAGGCCTCACTGGGATTCAATCCTAGGGACCTCTGATGTGGGAGAGAGGCACCCTGCCACTTGAGCCACCTCAGTTCCTGGTTTCTGGCGCATCTCGTCTTGGCTCTCCCCTGTGTCTCTCTTTTGCTGTGCCATCATCTTGCTGTGTGGCTCACCTGCACACCTTCTATTTTTATTTTACCAGGAGGTCCCGGGGATCGAACCCAGATCCCTCCGTATGGCAGTTGGACGCCCAATCACTTGAGCCACATCCGCCCCCCTCCTCTGCTTTTCTTTCTCCACACTCATTTTCTCTTTCCTTTCTCTCCAGCCAACGCCATCGCATAGATGCAGAAAGGCCAGCAAATACGGAGGGTACCCCATGAGCCAGCAGCAGACCTTCTCTATCACAAAGTGAAAGAGACACGGAGTCAAAAGGGACCTAGGAGAGCGGAGGAAAGTTTCTGAAATGTGGTGGCTTACATCTACCATTTCCTATCCAATTATTATGAACTCTGAAGCAAGACCTTATTCCCGGAGAAGCACCTGTTATTGTTTCCTGAACTACTTGCTACCTGTTAGGGAAAGAGAAGAAGAAGCATGCACGTATTTTGAATACATTCTGCTTCTGAAACATCCATCAAAAAAGAGAGACCACAATGAGATCCCGCTACGCACCTATTGGTTTGGCTAAAACTGAACGGTGACATCGTAGTCCGTGGCGGTGAGGATGTGGAGGCCCTGGAGCGCTCACTGCTGGTGGGAATGCTGCCAACCACTTTGGAAAACAGCTTGGCCATTTCTTACAAAATGAAACGTACACCTGCCATATGATCTGCTCATCCACTCCTAGGTCTGTAGCCAGGAGAAACGGGAACACGCGTCCACACGAAGGCTTGACCAAGGACGTTCGCAGCAGCCTTGATCGTAACCGACAAAAACTGCAAACAACCTGAACGCCCGTCAACAGGGGAAGGAAAAGCAACCTGCAGAGCAGCCATCCGGCGGCTACCACTGCGCGGCGAGGAGGAGCAACCGCTGATGCTCGCAGCTGTTCACGCGGCTGAATCTGTCACGCTGCGTGAAGGAGTCAGAACACCAAGAAGCATTTTCTTAAGAGCCTGGTGAGTGCGACTCACCTGTAGTGACAACAAGCAAATCAGCAGTGACCTGGGCGGGGCGGGGACTTTTGGGGAGAGGCCTGTGGTGTGGTTTCACAGGTGTGTGCAGGTGCCACACCTACCAAGTCGCACTCTTGGTGTGCTCAGTTCATCGCCCTCAACTACAGCCCGCAGAGTGGTTTTTAACAACACCTTAAGAAAAAACGGAAAAGAACCCAAACCCTGGCCACGTAAAGCATCAGCTGCATTCCGTCTGGACTCTGCGGCCATCTGTACATCCAGTCACGGCCGAGCAGCACTGCCTTTGCCGACGTCAAGCCAGGCAGAGCCCCGGCCAGCCCCAGCGCGTCTCCAGGAGCAGGCGGTTTCCACAGGAGCCTGGAAGACGAGAAGCCAGCACGCACGGACACCCGAACCAGACAAGGACGGGACGAGAACAGCATGGGGCGACGTCACCCACAGACCTTTACGAGGAGTAAGAGCACAAGAGCATATCCAGTTCAGAGGAGTAGTGAGGATTCTTGTGGCAGGGTGGGGCTCATCGCAGGACTTGAGGAGGCCCCCCGTTCCTGCTCGGCCTGTGCCTGCCCTGAATGCAGCCAGACCCCACTGCTTTCCTTCCTGCAGCCGCAGCCCTCGCTCAGCACCTCCTGGGTGAGCCGGGCGGGCACGGCGCTGCTTGCTGGGCCCCAGGGGAAGGCCGCCTGCCCACTCACTCCCTCGCTCCTCCCACACACCTCTCCAGCCCTGGCCACCCTTCCAGGTGCTCTTCCAAGGGGACAGGCAGTAAACACCGGGCAGCATTATATAGTAGGCTAGGAGGTGGTGTGTGCTCCGGGCTAAAGAAAGTGGAAGGGGGATGAGGAGTGCTGGAGCAGGGTGGGTGGCAGGCTGCAAACCGAGCAGCATGGATTTTGAGCAGAAGACCAGAGGAGGGGTGAGTGAGCCAAGTGGGTGGCTGGGAGGAGTGTTCCAGGCAGGGGGCAGCCTGTGCAAAGGCCCTGAGGCCGGCGTCTGAGGAGGCTGGAGTGAGTGAGCAAGGGGAGATGGGTCTCCCCTTCCCTGCCTGAGCCAAGGGGCCCTCTGGGAGGAGGGTGTCATCTGCCGTGAATTGGGACCCCTCAGGCTTCAGAGTGGAGAACTGGCTGATGGCTGCCCCCATGTGGCCGGAACAGGGTGGTGTCGAAGGGGACGGCCTGAGCTGAACTGCCCGGGGGCCAGGTGACCCTTCCTGGGCTGCTCCACCCCCACGGTAGCGCCTCTGAGGGAAGTGTGTCCCTGGCCATGGGGCAGCCTGCACCTTTCTCACTTGGGACCCTTCCAAAAAGGAGTGGGGGGAGGGTAGGCAGCGGACCACCCTCTAGGAAACCGGCCTCCCCACCCTGCCCTGCCGCCCTTCCTCTCCTTCCTCCCCTTGCCATTGTGGCAGCCCGCGGCGCAGTGTCCCAGCAGACCTGCCCTCCGAGGGGCGACGGCACCTGGCCCCAGGGTCGGGAGAAAGGGCGGAAGGGGAGTGGCGTTCCCAGGCCACGGGTCACTCAGATTTAGCCTGGCTCAGATCCAGGGGTGGCAGGCTGGGCAGAGGCCCAAGTGGCCGCCTGTCCTTCTGGTCCTGCAGCCTGCGAGACCGTCGGGGCAGCCGGGGGCAGCCGCTGATGCAGGCGGGAGTGATAGGCAGGTGGAGGCCGTGTGGGGTCTCCTTATCCGGAGACCTCAGGGCCCAGGGGGCCGCAGTCGAAGGAGGCGAGTGCGCAGGACTGGGCGGGGGTATTTTTTGATTTAGAGAAAAATGTCTGACCAGCAGGAAAGCCTCCATACCTGCTGCCTGGATTGAGCAGTTACCCACATTTTGACAATTTCACATCTCCTATTATGCTTTATTTTTAACATTACAGGCACAGTAACATTTTACCCCATATTCCTCGGATACCTCTTTAATAGACACATTGCACTGCGGGACGCAATGGCAGGGCAGGGTTTTGTACCCCCACCCGCCCTCTGCCCCTACTCTAGGCAGGGAGGGCCAGGGCCGAGGAGTGGCGTGCAGGCGGCGCCGGCCTCGGCGGGCAGGGCAGGCAGGGCAGGGACGCGGGGAAGAGGGGGGCTCTGGCAGGGGCCCGTGGGCAGGGGACGGAGCGGGGGCAACGGCTGCCCGAGCCAGGGACGGTGGGGGGCGGGGGGCCAGGGAACAGAAGGGCCCAGGCTTGGTAGGACCCCGGGGCCAAGCCCTGGGGCGGCATCTGCGGGGCCCAGGGGCGCACGCGGGGTCGGGCCTCCGGGCGTGCGGGTTCGAGTCCCCGGCCCGGCGCCCAGGCCCCGCCCTTCCACGCCCTCGGACCCCAGGCCCCGCCCCCAGCCTCCCGGTCCCCCTCCTCTCCCGAGAAACGCATCTGACCACCGGTGCGGGCTTTTGCAGACCGTTTATTGTGCTCGGGGGCTGGGGGTGTGGAAAGAAAGGGGCGCTCTTTGGAGAGGGGTCCGCAGGGCAGGGCGTGGGCCCCCGCGGGCTTCTGCTCCCCGGCGCCGCGTCGCTCACTGCAAAACAAGGCGCAGTGCGTGGGCTCGGCTTCAACACCGCGGCTGCCGACCTCGCAGCCTGGCCAACCCCCCGGCCTGACTCCCCCGCCACTGAGGACCCCCACGCAGCCCCGCCCCGCCCCTCGGAGGAGCAGGGTCCCGCCGCCCCTTCACTCACCTGGGAGAGGACATCGGCACACTGGTCTGCGGAAGAGACAGGGGCTGAGGGCCACCCTGGGCCCCCTCCCCAGCCCCTCCTGGCCCCGGTCACCCTCCCTGGGCATCCCAGGCCCGGCCCGGCCTCCCAGTCTGGCCTGGGGTCTCTGGGTCCTGCAGCGCTCAGCCAGGGAGCAGGCAGCACTCACCCGACTTGGGCAGCAGGGCGCCCTGGCTGGGGTTCAGACCCACTTGGGGTGCCAGCTGCTGCATCTTCTGGGCACCTTCGGGAAACAGCTCCGGGGTGCGGGCTAAGGGCAGGTGAGGGCAGGTGAGGGCGGGGTGGTGACAGGAGGGGACGGGAGATGAGGAGGGAGGGGGCATGGGCATGGGGCCTAGGGGGTGCTGCCTCTGGGATGGGGGGCGCGCCGGGATCCACGGCCGCAGAGAATGAGGTCCTGGGGAAACACCCCTGCCCCTGAGCCCAAGCTTGCTGGACGTGCAAGTGGCCGGGGACTCCTAGGAGAGGCCTGTCCTGCTGAGGGGGCAGAGATGGGGCGGCCCCCGGGCTGGGCGCCCACTGGCCACGCACTGTAGAGCTGCAGCCAGACGTTCCGCACGCCCTCCTTCTGCGTCTCAGAGTACATCACGGCGTAGTGCGTGTAGTCCGTGTGCACCACGCGTATGTCCGTCTGCGCCAGGGCTGGGGATGAGAGCCCGGGGCCGCTGAGTCGGGGCTGCTGAGTCCTGCCCGCCAGGCGCCGCCCCGCCCCCACACCCCCTCACCTGCATTGCTGAACTGCCCGTCCTCGGCGCCCTTGGCCAAGGTTGCGTCCATCTTCTGACACCCGCCGTCAGGCCTGGGGAGCAGGAGCTGGCAGCCCCCCGCCCAGCCCCCACCCCACCCCCAGCCCCGGCCTGCCCTGCTCTTGGACCGCCCAGCCCCTGCCAGGTCATGGCTGGTGTCAGGCAGCCACGCAGTGCTGGGCCCACCCGGCCCTATTCACCCTCACCTCTCTGACGGAGGCAGGTTCTTCATCATCATGTTACAGGTGAGGAAACTGAGGCTCGGGGAGGGGGCAGGCACTTGCTCAAGGGTCTCCCCTCCAGACAGACACATGGACAGTTTCCTGGACCCCGAGCCTGTTCTGAGCCTGTGGGCACCTCCCTCCCGGCTGACCTCTGACCCCACCCTGGTCCTGGTCTGAGGCCTAGGCTGGGAGCTGCTCATGGGTCACTTACGTGGGATGCCCAAATTTGAGGGACAGGTCGCCATTGGCCAAGGGGGTCACAAAGACCACGGGCATCTTCAGGTTGTCCCTGGAGTCCAGGAAGGCCTGGTTGTCCGAGACCATCCCGACCACGTACCAGGCGCCCTGAAACTGCAGGGAGGCGCCGGAGGCTGGGACCGGCCTGGCCGTGGTGCCGGAGCCCACTGCGCCTGCCCTGGGGAGCCCCACCCTCACCCGATCCCCTGGGGAACAGGGCAGGTGGGCTCTGTCTTCTGCACCCCCATCCCTGAGCTAAGTCCAGATCAAAGAGGGAGGGGAGGGCTGGGGGAGTCCCTCCCTAAGGCAGCGGGTCGCCCGGGGCCCGGGAGGAGGGATGCAGGCAGGGAGAGGCCGTCGGCGAGAGCAGGGGCCGGGGCTGGGGTGGCTGGGCCAGGGTGCACCTTGCTGGCATCGAAGTTGGCCTGAATGGGGACCTGGGCATGGCCTGGGGCTGCCCAGAGCAGGCCGAGGAGCGAGCCGGTCAGCAGAGCCTGCAGCATGGTGGAGGGCAGAGTGGCGGCGGCACAGGGAGCAGAGGGGCAGGAGAGCTGGGGTGGCCTCCGCCTCCCGGCCTTTATATCCCAGAGATGCCCCGGGGCGGCTGGCCGGCTGTCCTGGGATGGAGCCCGCTGCGATAGCCTCGTGATCGGGTTGCACCCCGCAGCACCCATCCAAACCCGCCCCTGCCCCTATTTCCTCCTGGGGAAGGGGCCAACTGCCCGGCAGTGATGGGCGGGGCCACCGTGGTTCCCCCAGGCCTCTGGGCCAGGGGGCTGCCTGGCAGCCCACCCCTCCATCCCAGCTACCCCAAACCCTTCCCCCAGGAAGTGCACCCAGAGGCTCAGCCTTGCCTCTGAGCCACCTGACCCTCGGTGCCTCTGCAGACTCCAGCCGTGGTGTGCCCAGGGGGCCCTGTGGCCAGTGGGTCACTGTGAGCAGGAGGGCCCAGGACGGGGCTGACAGTGCCACGGGGGCCAGGGGCTGGGGAAGTGAGAGACGAGGGGAGGGCACTGTGAGCAGGAAGGCCCTGGGGGCTGGGGGTGCTTGGCGACCAGTGGGCATGTGGGGTGGCTTGTCCCCAGCCCACTCTGTCCATCTGTTCCACCGTGGGGACACAGACACTTCATCTTGATTTTTTTTTTCCATCTTGATCTTCTAAGCAGAGAGAAGGACTCTCTTGGTCCTGGAACCCCTTATCCCTGCTGAGTCTGAGATTCCCCTTCGGACCCAGCACCCAATGCTCCCCTCAGGCCTCTCCTGGCAGGAAGGGTGACCGGCAGGCCGTGGGGGCTGGACAGGCCCTGCCTGGGCCAGGGACCGCTCCCCACACCAGCCCAGAACGGCCTGGCTGGAGCTGGCAGCCCCAGGGGTGCAGCTGGAGGAGGGGGCTGCAGTGAGCTCACAGCCCTAGGTGGGGTGGGCAGGACAGCGAGGGGCTCTGGCTGGCAGCGAGCGGGGAGCAGGCCAGGTCTCGAGAGCAGCTGGGGCCAAGCCCCTCTGGAGCGGCCCTCGCAGGGGCTTGGACCACAGGAACAGAGAGGACCAGCTGGAGGCTTGCTTCCAGAGTTTATTTCTCAGATAAAAGCTCGAGGAGGTGGTGGGGGCTGGGGGAGGGGGCTGGGGTCTCGGGGTTCCTGGAGCAAAGAGCCGAGCAGGGCGGGGCGCAGAGGTCCTGAGGGCTGGGGTCGCCTGGCTGAGAGAGCAGGACCAGTCCAGAGGGACAGGCAGGCCCCTGGGACCCCAAGGTCCCAGTGGAGGGGAGGGGGAGCTGCCCTCCCCAGGCCTCTCAGCAAGGGGCTCTGGCTGCTCTGACCTCCTCTCTCCATCCCCTTCCCCTCCTTCCCCCCCACCCCCACCCCCACCCCATCTGGGCTCACTGGTCCCTGCAGGAAAAGTCCCCTCCCTTTGGCCAGGCTCTCTGCCTGGGATCTCCCACCCACACCCTCACCCACCCCTGCTCTCCCCAACACTGCCCCCTCGCCTTCGAGCCTTTGGAAGTCGGGGCCCCTTCTCCCTGTGGGATGGGGTTTTCCGACCCCCAAGGTGGAGGCCAGGGGTCTCCCGCCCCACCCTGCGCTTGCAGCCTCCCTGGTGGGGAGCAGTATGTGCTGGCGGGGAGGGCACGAAGGCTAAGGTGAAGCAGCCCCCACTCACCTATGTGGACTTCTCCACGCACTTATCTGCCAAGGAAGAAGCCCAGGTGGTCGCGGTCAGTGCCCCACGCCAGGGTGGCAATTTCCCCACCTGGACTTCCTCCAGGGCTAATTCCAAGGAGCCCCCTTCCCGACCCTGGTGAACCCCACAACTGCACAGACTCCATCCTACCCAGGGCGTTTCCTCCCACCCCTCCCGCCCCCATTCCTCTAAGCAGAGAGGGGCATGGCCTTTCCAGTCTGGGCCGGCCCCCGCCTGAGCCCCCCATGGGCGGTGTCCCCGCAGTGCCCAGGCCTCCCCAGGACTGAGGAGGCCTGAGGCCGAAGCACAGAGCACAGGCGCGGCCAGCATGGGCAGTCCACACCGAAAGGGTGTTTCCGGTTTTAGTGCCCGCCCCCCCGGGCTGTGGGCTCCCTGGGTCCCTGGGGTGGGCTTGGGGCCACTTGGGGTGCTTGGCAGACCTGTGGGGGAGGGGAGGGGGCCTGAAGGGTCACTTTCCTGGGGGGCTGCAGCCAGAGGCCCCGGGGAGAGGGACAGACTGAACACCGGGGACCACAGGCAGGTCAGTGGGGTGGGGGGGCTAGGTGAGCCCCTCCCCCAGCCTGAATCAGGAGACCCTGTGTCTGCCTCTAATCCTTAATCCCCAAATCCCCACCAGCAGATTAGCAGCCCTCACCGGTTTGGGGCAGGAAGACAATGGCGTCCTCTGTGAGGCCCAGGGACCTGGCCAAGGTGGTGAACTTCTCCTTGGCTTCCGCACAGGGCTGCTGGGTCCGGCCTGGGTGGGGATGGGGAGCAGCTGGCTTCTGGGGTGGGAGGCCTCTGCCCCTGACCCTCCTTGGGGTCCCCCTTGGTACACCTCTTTATGGTGGGGCCTCAGCCCTTTGCCTGGGCCACACTGGAGGGTGAGGTAGGGCGCAGGAGGCTGGTGTGGGCAGGGG
>JAQZBX010062559.1:0-16869 GCA_029593785.1 Cabassous unicinctus
CTAAGTATCTTTTTTAAAAAGTTAAAAAGTGTATTAAAAATGGGCAAAAGACTTGAATAGACATTTCTTCAAAGAGGCTATACAAATGGCTAAAAAGTACATGAAAAAATGCTCAACATCACAAGGTATTAAGGAAATGTAAATCAAAACCACAATGAGATATTGTTTCACATCCACTAGAATGATTACTATTTAAAAAAAAGATAACTACAAATGTTGGAGAGCATATGGAGGAATAGGAACACACATTCATTGCTGGTGGAAATGTAAAATGGGGCAGCAAAATTACCATATGACCTGGCAATCCTGCTACCAGGTATATACCCAAAAGAATTGAAAGCAGGGCCTCAAACAGATATTTGCACACTGATATTCATAGTGGCATTATTCACAATTGCCGAAAGATAGTAGCAACCCAAGTGTAACTGTTTGAAGTTCTTTTATGAATCCTAAAAGGAAAAATATTATATTTTTGAAGTAATCCATTCCTGTGGGCATGGGGCCCTTTTGATTGGACTACGTCAGTGAGGCATGACACAGATTGGGTTTCTGCCCTCTTTCTGGAGCTTTAAATAAATGAAGACACAGAGAGAGACACACAGAAAAGGAAGCTGCCATTTTTGATCCTGCAAAGTGTGAGAGGACTTCAGAAGGCCTGAGAGGCTGAGAGAGGTCCTGGAGTCTGGAATCAGCAGATCCAGAGGCACGGAAAGTACCCCCCGAGGGGCTGAGCACACAGAGCAGCTCAAAACTGAGGAGAGGAGCCAAGCCATATGCCTGATAGTTCACAGCTGAACTCAGGAAGAAAATAGAGCTGCCAAGACTGAGAGAGAAGGCCCAGAAAGAGACAAGCCCTATCCCTGGTCTCACTTGGCTGGGGTCCAGGAGATGGTGATCCTGGTGGGGATGGCAGGGACCTTGACAGAAATGGAGTGCCATCTTGCTTTACCACATGGCAGGACCCCATGATCACCAGTAGTGACATTGGTGAGACAACATCTCTGCTCATGCCTTGATTTGGACATTTCATGGCCTCGGAACTGTATGCTTTTACACCAAATAAAATTCTCATTATAAAAGCCAGCCCATTTCTAGTACTTTGCATTGGTAGCCCTGTAGTAAATTAAGACACCAAGAGTCCATCAACTAATGCTTGGATAAACAAAATGTGGCATATCCATTAAATGGAATGTTCTTCAGCCACAAAACGGAATGAAGTCCTGATGCATGCGACAGCATGGATGAACCTTGAGGACATTATGCTGAGTGAAAAAAGTCAGACACAAAAGGACAAATGTTGTATTTTCTCACTGATATGAATTAATTATAATAACCAAACTCATAGAGTTAGAATCTAGAATGTAGGTTACCAGGAGAGAGATTGTGGTTGAGAATGGGGAATTGATGCTTAATTTGTACAGAATTTCTACTTAAATTGATTGTAAAGGTTTGGAAATTGATGGTGGTGATGATAGCATCCATTAACAGCACTGAATTATATAGGTAAATGTGGTTAAAAGGAGAAAGTGTAGATTGTGTATGTTACTCGAATAAAAATTAAAAGATAAAGCATAGCATTGCACAACACAGTGAACCCTATTGTAGACGAACTAGTTAATAGGAAAAGTATAAGACTTTTAATGAATTACAGCAAATACAAGGTGTTAATAATAGGATGGTATATGGGGAAAATATACCTAATGTACCTAATGTAAACTATTGAGGATAGTTAATAGTACTTTTTAAATAATTTTTCATCAATTGTAAAAAAAGTACTGTTGAAATAATAGAATATTTACAAAAAAGGGCTATCATCAGTTGTAACAAATGTTTCACACCAATGCAAGGTGTTGGTAGTGGGGTGGTGTATGGGAATCAGGTATTTTATGCATGATTGGTATGTAAACCCACAGCTTCTCTAATTAAACACATCTTAGTCTAGGTGAATTCTTTTCCTCAATGTAAGGTACACCTCTTAGTAATTTCTTGCTCAAGTTTTCTTTTTTTTTAATTTCAAATTTAGCCTTCTCCTCCGTAGAGGCAGAAATCTCAAGAGTGTTTTCCTTTCTTCTTGCAGGGTATGGTATACCTTTAAACTCCTTGTCCTCCACAAAGGAGGCATTGTTTTCCCCTTCTATCTCTGATAAGTAACCCCAAAGCTAGCTTCCAGCAGTAGGAATCTCCTTTCCTCCTCACAGTCTGTAAGGGAAAAAACTCCAACTCTCAGTCCTCTCAAAACTGAACTAAATCTCATGAAGGAAAACATGATTCTATGGTCTGAACTTTACTTCCCCAAATTTTCTCCACTAAGGGTAAGTGTTCTTGGTTATTCTCACTAGGCACTGGTTTTTTCACTCTTCTACTCATATTCCTCCTTTGGAACGGACGGGTGCTCCTCATTGGATAATGCCTATTGGCGTACAGCAATATTTGCTCTCCAAACTTTTATTTGTGAAGGCCCTGTTCTGTCTCCTCATGTTGTAAAACAGTTGTTGAGACACTGTGCTTGCTAACAGCTACAGCCATTTCCTTATACTTCAGTTAAACGACATCCTTCTCACAACCCTGCATTGATGCTAACTCTTTGGCTTAAGTCAATGAGTGTGAACTTTAGGATACTCTTCTAATCAGGACAACTTCTTAACCTGTGGTTCTAATTTCCTCCTCTCTTGGAGCCCAGACATTTGCTTGAGGCAGGCAGTATATTTGTCCACTTGTGTACCTCTTCCACTCTCACCTTTAAGTCGCTGCAAATATTGCACTGCTCCTAATCTGGAATTTGCTCCTTTTCCTTTATTGCTAAACCATTTTCTTTCTCTGTAAAACATATATTTAGGATTCACACTCAAGGTTCCTTTTTATCTCTGAAATTCTATGATTTCTTTTCGGAGACTTCCCAGATTATCCTTAGTTGGTTTTAATAGTTAGAAACCCCTAATGCTAACCCATTAACCCATATCCTTGCCTGTCTTCTGTGTAAGTAAACATTTCCTTGGAAACCCCTGAACCCACGGAGAAGTGCTGGTGCATCTTCACTTATTATATATTTTTAAATGTTTTTATTGTTTCTGTTTTTTTTTTTTTTAATATATTTCTTTATTTTTTAAAGATACTTAGATTACATAAATGTTATATAAAAAAATATAGGAATTCCCATATGCCTTGCTCCCAATACCTCCCACTTTTCCCCACATAAACAACATCCTTCATTACTGTGTTACATTCATTGTAATTGATAAACACATTTTGGGGCATTGCCACTGAGCATGTATTATAGTTTACATTGTAGTTTACATTCTCTCCCACATAATTCTGTAGGTTATGGGAAGATATATAATGACCTATAACTGTCATTGCAATATTATTCAGGACGATTCCCAAGTCCCGAAAATGCCCCCATATTACAACTATTTTTCCTCTCCTTGTCCTCAGAGCCTCCAGTGGCCACTGCCTCCACACCAATAGTAGAATACCAGTAATTCCACTCTAGTCCATAGCTCATTCCCCAATCCTGAAGATTCTGGGATGGTGATGTCCACTCCACCTCTAATTGAGAGGGGGCTTCAATCCCATATGGCTGATGGATGGGACTCTCTTGCTTGCAGTTGTAGGCTCTCTTGTTTACCTTGGTATGGTGGTTGTCCATTCTCACCTCCTTGTTAGTTGTCCTGGGTGAGTCCAGTGAACTGGGGAGTAGGTGTTGCAACTCCGCTGAGGCTCAGGGCCCAGCTGGCACATGGACAGCCCAAAGATCTAAGTCTCTTGGATGTACACCTACCAACTCCAGCACCAGCTATAGGTTCAAATAGAAGGGACAGATGAGCCATGTGTAGGGAAGCCATAAATGAGTCCAACTCTGTCACACTCAGGAGCACAAACTCCAAAGTAGGGCCTACTGGCAAGGCACCAAACTCTGGAGCTGTCTGCCCTGACCATAGGACCTGGGTGTCTCCAGAGTCCCCAGGAGCCCCATTATTTGGGGTAGTATCTACTCTGGCAGTCTATGAGATCCTGCTGAGACGTACATAAGCGTTACTTCTGGGATGACCTCCCAACTCACTTTGAAGTCTCTTAGCCATATAAACTCATTTGTCTTTACTTTTCCCCCCTTTTATTTGAATTTTTTTTCCAGTGGCATCACTAGTTGGTGCTTGGTAGTAATCCCTCAGTGGCAGGGAGGCTCATCCCTGGGAGTCATGTCCCATGCTGGGGTGAAGGTAATGAATTTCTATGCTGAGTTTGGCTTAGAGAGAGACCACATTTGATCAACAAGGAGGCTCTCAGGAGGTAACTCTCAGGCACCCTACAACACTAGGCTAAGTTTCAATTTGAAGAGCAAAGGCTAATAAGCATAGTCCTCAATATCAAGGGCCCATCAATGGACCATCCTCCTTTGCTAGTCATTGCCCCTGTACTTGGGGGATTTTTGCTGTTCCATTAGAGAATGTGGCAGAGCTCTCCAGGATGGGAATTCAACATTCTCTTGGTTATTGTGTGATTCTCCATCCACTGTGACAATGCCCTGTGAATATTTGAACACATTTATATACCCTATATGTATGCCCAGGTGAACTTCCTGCCATGTATCCCCCATCATTGAGACCCCACATCAATGAACATCCCCTGCCCCAGCTGTAACCCTTCTGTGATACGCTTCTTCAAAAATGAAGCCAATAAAATAGCCAAAAACAGTTAATAGGAAAATGAAATAATAATGATAGGTTTAAATATAAGAAATAAAATACATAAAAATATTAAAAACCTATAAATAAAAGAAAATAAAAATATTGGGATATTAAAAATTAATGAAGAATATTTAAGCATTTTTTTTTTACATTTTGCCTTTCGTCACTGTAATATCTGTTGTCCAGTATGCACAGTGACATTTTCTTCCATTTATTCCCCAGTGTCATACTTTTTTTTTCATTTTGTTTTCAAAGAAATTTTAGGTCACAGTAAAGTCACATACAGAATACAAGGGATTCCCATATACCCAACATCCTCCCCCTTTCCCCCCTTCCCATATTAATACCTTTTTATATGTCGATGATACATTGTTACAACTGATGTACAAATAGTGAAACATAGCTACTAACCATGGTGAATGGTTTATGTTAAGGTTTACGTTTTAGACCGTAAGCTTTTATAAACTTTGATGATATTTAACATGGCCTGTGTCTATCATTGCAAGATCATGTAGAACACTTCCATTGCCCACTAAATAGCCCCTGTTCCATCTATTCTAATCCTCCCTCCCCCTCCCCTTGGGGCCCATTATAACCACCAACCTTCATTCCTTGGATGACAAGATTCATAGTTACATGCAACAACACTGAGGTCTTGACACACTGGTTTGTTCTCCCCTATTAGGAACTGCCCATGCTCTCAAGACATTCCTGTACCTCTGTTTGAGAACACGTCAGTCCTCCCCAGGATGGGAGACCAGCTCCTTCCCACTCATTATGTGGGTCTCCACCCATTAATACAACACATTATGACAAAATGATCTCTCGCACACTCCCTAGAAGTCTGCCCCAGGTGTGCCTTGTCCCGAATGCCCCCCCATCCAACACCCTAAACTAATAATCCTTCCTTGTCATATTACCATAAGAGCTTTCCCAACTTTGTACTTTCAACCACATACCTGCCAATCCCCAGTGTTCACTTGGTCCCTCCTCCAACCATCCCCCCAGTTCCATGGACTGTCCAACCCACCCTCCCCACTCTATCCCCCTGTAAAACCTGCACTGCCCAACCCAATAGTATCATTAAATTCCTGTCATATCCCTTCACTGCCCAACTACACACTTCCACCTTATCATAGATTCGCCCATATGGGCTTTGGCTCACAACCTTCTTCTCCCTTTCTATTTCCTGTAAACCGTCTTCCAGACTCTAGGTCTTGGAGTCTGCTTGATTTGCTTAATTCATATCAGTGAGGTCATGTAATATTTGTTTTTCAGTGCCTGGCTTGCTTCACTCAACATAAGGTCCTCAAGATTCATCCATGTTATCCTGTGTGTTAGCACTGTATTCTTTCGTACAGCTGTATAATATTCCATTGTATGTATACCATGTTTTGTTTATCCATTCATCTGTTGATGGGCATTTGGGTTGATTCCAACTTTTGGCAATAGTGAATAATGCCGCTATGAACATTGGTGTACGTATATTTGTTTTGTCCTTTCTTTCAATTATTCTGGGTATATACCCAGCAGTGGAATTGCTGAATCATATGGCAGATCTATAGTTAGTTTTCTGAGGAACTGCCAAACTGTCCTCCACAATGGCTGGACCATTCTACATTCCCATCAGCAATGGATGAGGGTTCCCATTCCTTTACATCCTCTCCAACACTTGTATTCCTCTGTTTTGTTTTTTTTTAAATAGCCGCCAGTCAAATGGGTGTAAGATGGCATCTCATTGTAGTTTTGACATGCGTTTCCCTAATAGCTAGTGATGTTGAGCATCTTTTCATGTGCATTTTAGCCATTTGTATTTCTTCCTTGGAAAAGTGCTTTTTCAAGTCACTTGCCCATTTTTAAAATGGGTTGTTTGTCTTTTTATTTTTAAGGTGTAGGATTTCTTTATATATGCTGGATATTAGACTCCTATCAGATATATAGTTGCCAAATATTTTCTCCCATTGGGTAGGCTGCCTTTTTACTTTCTTGACAACCTCCTTTGAGGTGCAAAAATTTTTAATTTTGAGGAGATCCCATTAATCTATTTTTTCTTTCACTGCTTGTACTTTGGGTGTGAAGTTCATGAAACCATTTCCTATTACAAGGTCCTGTAGATGCTTCCCTACTATATTCCAAGGTCTTTATGGTCTTGGCTCTTATATTTAGATCTTTGATCCATGAGTTGATTTTTGTATGAGGTGTGAGATGGTGTTCCTCTCTCATTCTTTTGGATATGGATATCCAGTTCTCCAAGCACCGTTTGTTGAAGAAGTCATTCTTTCCCAGTTGATTGGGCTTGGTGGCCTTGTCGAATATCAGATGACTGTATATGCGAGGATTTATATCAAAACTCTCAATTCGATTCCGTTGGTCAGTATGTCTATCCTTGTGCCAATACCATGCAATTTTGACCACTGTAGCTTTGTGGTATGTTTTAAAGTAAGGTAGTGTGATTCCTTCAATTTCATTTTTCTTTTTCAATATGTCTTTGACTATTTAGGGCCTCTTGCCCTTCCAAATGAATTTCATAGTTAGTTTTTCCAATTCAGTAAAAAATGCTGTGTTAATTTTTAATGGGATTGCATTAAATCTGTAGATCAGTTTGGGTAGGATAGACATCTTAATGATGTTTAGTCTTCTATGCATGAACAGGGAATATTCTTCCATTTATTTAAATCTTCTTTGATTTCCTTTAACAGTGTTGTGTAGTTTTCTGTGTCATTTACATCTTTAGTTAAATTTATTCCTAGGTATTTGATTCTTTTAGTTACTATCATAAATGGGATTTTTTTCTTGATTTCCTCCTTAGATTGTGCGTTATTGGTGTACAAAAATGCTGCTGATTTTTGCACATTGATCTTATAACCTATGACTTTACTGAATTCATTTATAAGTTCTAGAAGCTTTGTTGTAGATTTCTCGGGGCTTTCTATGTAAAAGATCATGTCTTCTGCAAATAGTGAAATTTTTACGTCTTCCTTTCCAATTTGGATGCCTTTTATATCTTTTTCTTGCCTCAATGCTCGAGCAAGTATTTCTAACTCAATGTTAAATAGGAGGGTGATAGTGGGCATCCTTGTCTTGCTCCTGATCTTAGAGGGAAAGCTTTTAGAATTTCACCATTGTATATGATGCTAGCTGTGATTTTTTCATATATACCTTTTATCATGTTCAGAAAGTTTCCTTCTATTCCTATCTTTTGCAGTGTTTTTTTAATCAGGAAAGGGTGCTGTATTTTGTCGAATGCTTTTTCTGTGTCTATAGAGATGATCATGTGATTTTTTTCTTTCGATCTGTTTATGTTGTGTAGTACATTGATTGGTTTTCTTATGTTGAACCATCCTTGCATACCCGTGATGAAACCCATTTGCTTGTGGTGTATAAGTCATTGATGTGTTGTTGAATATAATTAGCAAGTATTTTGTTGAGCATTTTAGAATCTAGGTTCATTAGAGAGATTGGTCTGTAATTTTCCTTTCTTGTGGCATCTTTGTTAGGCTTTGGTATTAGGGTAATGTTGGCATCATAGAATGAGTTAGGCAATATTCCTGTGGAAGAATATTTTCTGGAAGAGTTTAAGCAGGATTGGTGTTAGTTCTTTCTGGAAAGTTTGGTAGAATTCACCTGTGAAGCCATCTGGTCCTGGGCTCTTCATAGTTGGGAACTTTTTGATGACTGTTCTATCTCTTTACTTGTGATTGGTCAATTGAGTTCATCAGTTTCTTCTTTCATCAGTGTAGGGTGCTTGTGTGTTTCTAGTAATTTGTCCATTTCCTCTAAATTATCCATCTTGTTGGCATATAATTTTTCAGTGTCCTCTTATGATACTCTTTATTTTTGTGGGGCAGTGATGATATCCCCTTCCTCATTTCTTATTTTGTGTATTTGCATCTTCTCTCTTTTTTTCTTTGTTAGTCTAGCTAAAAGTTTGTCAATTTTATTGATCATCTTGAAGAACCAGCTTTTGGTTTTGTTTATTTTTTTCTAGTGCATTCTTATTTTCTATTTCATTTAGTTCTGCTCTAATCTTTGTTGTTTCCTTTCCTTTCTGCTTCCTTTGGGGTTAGTTTGCTGTTCTTTTTCTAATTCCTCCAGATGTGTGCAGTTAGGTCTTCAATTTTAGCTCTTTCTCCTTTTTTGATATATGCATATCCTGCTAATATCTAGGGAGATTTCAAGACTCTTAAAGAAAACCACCACCAGCCTAGGGCTGCATCTAACATGGTGTGGCTTAAGGAAGAACCCGAGTGAGTCGGTCTGAGGTTTGTCTTCCTGGCTCCCATTTGCACACTTCGATGTGGTGCAGAGAGATCAGTTGAAAAATCTTAGGTACCAATGGAAGCTTTGTGTTTAGACGTGTTAGGAGGGCTTGTGGTCTGTAAAAATCTTGGTTAGGATGAAGAGGCTGAGAATTTGGAAACCTGACTGGGGGCAGTGAGAAAGGCCATAAGCTCATCAGCCGTCATGATGCCCCAAAGACCAGGTGGGGTTGGCCACAACTCAACAAATACGGCCCAGTCCATCCAGCGAACAGACAGGCCACCATCATGTCAGCAAACCCAGAGGCCTATGTCAGCCACCAACCGATGCATGGGGAACATGTAGGTGCCCCTTTCAAAGGCCTATAGAATGGGCAGGCTTTTCTCTGATCCTTACTACCTTGCAGAGGAGAAGGGGAAGAGGAGAATACTTGCAAATGGGCAAAATGCTAAAAGACTGAGTAATTACTTAAAACAGAGCTACCTTGGATTGTAAAAGTAATGTTTATTCTGCAATTTCTGCCATCAGTGGGACTGAGAGCTTAAGGACAAAGGGAGAACATTTAAATAACATTTAGACTGTTACTTAATTTTTTTCTGCACATATGAGGAGTTGTATGTAATTTTGATCCATTTTTAATTGATTGTTGTGAAGATAAAATGAGACAACATATAAAATGTCTTGCTCAACATGTGGTACTTGAAGTTCGGCAATAGTCGATTTATTCTCATTTAAAAATTGATAAGAAGTCCTGATGTTTCAAAGAGGCTCCTTCTGCTGATGAAAACTCAGAACATCTTGTCTGACAGCCAGGGAAAGATTTTCTTGGAATAACCAGGGGCTCAAAGAGGGCAAAAATAGAAATTAGAGTAATAGAAATAATAGGCAACTTCCTTTTTCTCACCCTCTTGCAATAGCTTGAAGAAATGAAATGCCTTTAGTGGATGTGGTTGAATTGTGAATAACCATTAAAGCCACTCCAGGTCACCACTATTTCTCAGGTTTTAAGGCTAGCCACACCATCATTATGGTCTCAGTATGGGGCTTTAATGGCATTTACTTTTTACTGCCAATTAGGACTTCCCCAAGATGGGTCATCCTGGCTTTATAAAATGTTCTGAAATAATATTCTGTGTCTTGTAGGAATGGGGCTATTCACAATTATTCCAGTGGAGACACAGTTTTATATAGGCTTTGTTCTCAAAAGCACTATTTAAGATGGAAGATAAAAGAAGATAATGCCTCATTGGCACACTTTAATGTTCCTGGGTATCTTTGGATTGCATACTCAGCATTTTAGGTTGTTGACAATTTATCAGTGCAGATAAAGTCACAAAAGACAAGCTGAATAAAATTAATTTGGTCTGGAGTTGGGCAGAGCCATTGGAAAAGGAGGCTGCATTGGACAAGCATTCCTCATCACACGTGTCAGCATTTCCTTCTAAGTTCTGTGGAGCCCAGGGCTTTGGAGATGATACCTGACTGGAAAATTCTTTTTAATTTATAGCACTGATAATTAAGTGGCAGGTCTTCCCAAGGGAATGTTTTTAAAATAGACCTCAAAGGAGAAATGACACTTTGCTAACTGAGGATTTTTTCCTTTAAGGTTTGGATATGTCTGAAGCTTGTTTTAATATATTTCTATTTTTTTTTGAAACTTGTGTAAATGTTGATTCTATAATTTTAAGGTGCTAGCAGTCTGTTGACCATATATTCCAAATCCTAAATGAGGACACTTGGTAGGATATAATTTGGGGGTCAAGGGTGGTTTGGGAAAGGTCATTTAGATAGCACGATATTAGAATTTTTCTCTGAACTTAAAAGTATTTTGGGGTATAATAAATGTAGTAGTTGCAATCAGGACTTATCCACAATTTTGGACATTGTTCCTGTTGTCTTTCATCTCTCTGAAGCCCAGTGTTCAAATTGGTATAGCTATTTCTTGCTTCTAAGATCTAAATTTGAAGATCAAATACAATAATATTTGTAAGAGTACTTTCAACTTCTGGGAGGATGGTGGACTAGAAAGACACAGGACTCTCTTCTCTCCCAGAAAAATAGCTAGAAGACAGGCAGAAACTTCCTGGAAAAATTTTTTCTAGGGTTTAAGATACCAGGGGAATGCTAGATACCACCCAGAAGAGAGAGGGACAAGTAAAAAGAATTGCAAGAGCAAAACTGTGAGTTAAAAGTGGCAGGTATTCAAAATTAGAGAACCAGTTGGATACTTTTTCTAGTGAGACTGAAACACTACAGATATTAAATTTCAGAAGGATTATGGGAAGATGGCAGAGTAGGAAGCTCCAGGATTCAATCCATCCACCAGAACAACTACTAAACAGGCAGGAACTGTCTGAAACAACTATTTTTGAAACTCCAGAGGCCAGTTTCAAAAATTGTACATTGTACAGCATCTAGGGAACAGTGACAGGAAAAGGCTAGTAAATTATGGTATTTCTCTGTTCAGCAGTTAAGGCGCCCCCCCCCCCCGCCCCCCACAGCAGGTTGCCATGAGGTCCAGCCTCTGGCTAGCTCATGATTTACAGAAAGGGACATAAAATTCCTTTTCCCTAAGACCAGGAATGGTCACAGCCAATAACTGATCATGGCTTTTGATTAATGACTTTGGATCACTGGGGGCCTGACTTTGAGGGCAGCCATTGTTCCAATCTGCTCCAGACAAAGGGACTGGCAGAGGAGTCTTAAGGATGCTATACTTCATTGAGGCTGCAGGAGACAGTTAGTGGAAGGGCTGCATTTGCTGGGCAAGTGAAAAAATCTCCCGTAGTGAGCTATGGAAGAAGCTCTTAGCATCCTTCCTGATGCCCGCCCCAGGACACTTTGGAGCTGGTCTGTGCCCCTTTGTGGGTCCCTGGCCCTGTATTATCTGGGAAAGACTGACTTGGAAAGTTCCTCTCCAGCATGCCTTCCCCTCCCAGAATTTGCCCTCCAAACAAAAGCAGCTTGAGACAACAAAATGAGTATAAGAGACTATAGAGGCAAAAAGACTGGGGGAAAGGCCTCCCTGCATTAAACATCCCAGAGAGGGATATAGAGAGGGCATTCAAACTCCTGTAAAGAGGGAAACTCCAAAACAACTAACAAGCACAAGCTCAAGGAAAGACACAAGCTCAGAAAAGACAGGAAGGACCCTGTACATTGCATTCACTTTGGGAAGACTTTCCTGATAGGAGGACTGAAGCTCAAGAAAATCTCAGTCTTATCACCAGCTGGTTACAAAATCAAGAAACAGACATCTTATGGAATAAATCCCAAAGTTAATATTTTAAAATATTAAGATGTGCAGTGTGCAACAAAAGAGTACAAGACAAAGAAACAAGGAATGATGGCTCATCTAAAGGAAAAGGATAACAATCCAGAAAACATCAGTGAAGACCAGAATGTGGACACATCAAAGACTTTAAAAAATAATCTTAAAAATGCTCAAGGAGATGAAGGAAAACATAAAAGGACTAAAGGATATCAGGAAAACAATGAATGAGGAATATGATAATTTTAGTAAAGAGATTGAAATTTCAAAAAGGAAACTAACAGAACTACTAGACTTGAAGACCATAATACACTGAAATGAAAAATTCCCAGGAGGGTTTCAAGAGGAGATTGGAGGGTGAGTTCCAGGAATATGGTGGACTGAAAGACACGGGACTCTTCTTTCCCAGAAAAATAGCTAGAGAACAGGCAGAAATGGCCTGGACAAAACTTTCTAGGGTTTAGGGCACCAGGGGTAGTCTGGACACTGCCCAGGAGAGGGACAAAGAAAAGAATTGTGACAGCAAAACTGTGAGTTGAAAGCGGCAGCTGCTACTGCCAACACCCTCCACTACCCTATAGACACTTGAATTCTCAGGCCTCCGGGCTGGCAACTACAGACAAAGGGGGCTCCAGGAATCCACCTCTCCAGGAAAGGAGAGAGAGAGTGACACAGCCTTAGGCTGACTCAACTTTTGACCCACAAATTTGGTCTGTTTTGTCCCACGAGCCCTTCCAGCCCAGGTGGGGCTACGCCATTGTTTGTCTTGGGAGCCGACAACGGACTAAAGAGATTTGACACTCTCAATCTCCCTCTCTACCGACTGGGACTTGTTGTTGAAGACACAGAAGGGAGAGGAATTATTCCCTACCCAAGAAAAAAAAGGGAGGGGTGTGTGTGGCTGCCAGCAAAAGTTGGAGAACTGCCTCTGAGAAAGTTTGAAATACAAGGCTCTTAGCCTCCAGTCAGGAACCTCTATCACATCCATCCAGTCTGTGTTGCAGCAAACACATTCTGACCAGGCATTGAACTGAGGGCACTGCCAAAGAGTGCCATCTGCTGGCAGACCAAAGAAGTGAACCTAAGGAAATTAAAATCAAAGCAAATAAGAGAAGCTTTTCTGGCCTTTACCGCCTGCCTTCCCAAGGCCCTAGGAAGCGGGTCTGCAACCCATTACTGGGTCCAGAGCCCAATTTTAAGCAACTAACTGGGACAATACAAAAGACCCAGGTCGAACCAAGAATCAAAGAACAGCAGTAACACACAGCCTCCTACCACTAAATCCCTACAAAAGAAAGAGAAATTGAGCATCTGAGTAAACTCACCTCAGGTATAAAAATATATTACTAATCAGATGCCCAGATATCAGCAAAAAATTATGAGCCATACTAAGAAAATGGAAACTTGGCCCAAGAAAAGGAATATAACAAAGCCCCAGAAGAGACACAGGATTTAAGACAACTAATCAACGAGATACACACAAATTTCCAAAATCAAATTAATAAGTTGAAAGACAATATGGCTAAAGAGATAAAGGACATAAAAAAGACATTGAGTGAGCACAAAGAAGAATCTGAAAACTTGAATAGAAAAGTAACAGAGCTCATGGGAATGAAAGACATGATAGGTGAAATCCAAAACACGTTAGAGGCTTACAACAGCAGATTCAAAATGACAGAAGAAAGAATAAGTGATACTGAAGACAGAACAGCTGAAATTGAAGAGAGAAAAGAACAAAGAGAGAAAAGAATGGAAAAAATTGAGCAGGAGCTCAGGGAGTTGAATGATAACACAAAATGCAACAACATATGTGACATGGGAGTTCCAGAAGGAGAAGAGAAGGGAAAAGGGACTGAAAGAGTATTTGAGGAAATAAAGCTGAGAATTTCCCAACTCTCATGAAATAAATGAACATACATGTCCAAGAAACATAACATACCCCAATCAGAATAAATGTGAATAGTCCTACTCCAAGACACATACCACTGAGAATGTCAAATGTCAAACAGGAAGAGAAATTTCTGAGAACAGCAAGGGAGAAACAAACCATTATGTACAAGGGAAACCTAGTAAGACTTAGTGTGGATTTCTCATCAGTAAACAAGGAGGTGAGAAGACGGTGGTATGATATAGTTAGGATATTGAAAGAGAAAAACTGCCAGCTGAGAATTCTTTATCCAGCAAAATTATCATTCAAATATGAAAGTAAGTTTAAATATTAACAAAGAGAAACTAATAGAGTTCATAAAAAAGAATCCACCTTTGCAGGAACTATTAAAGGAAGCCTAAGAGCCTCCAAGAAAAAGGGGAGAGAGGCTTAGAGGAAGGTAGAGAAGAAAGAATAGAAAGGATAACCAAAAGAGTAAAAAGACAAATGAAAATAACATATGACATGAAAACCAAAGAATAAAATGGTGGAAGTAAATAATGCATTTACAGTAATATCATTGACTGTGAATGGATTAAACTCCCCAATCAAAAGACACATGCTGACAGAATGGATAAGAAAACATGAGCCATCCATAGGCTGCCTACAAGAGACTCATCTTAGACCCAGGGATGCAAACCAGCTGAAAGTGAACGGTTGGAAAAAATATTCCATGCAAACAGTAACTAAAAAAGAGTAAGAGTAACTATACTAATATCAGACAAAACAGACTTTAAATGCAAAAAAATTCTAAGAGATACAGAAAGCCATTATATATTAATAAAAGGGACAATCCACCAGAAAGAAATAACAGTCATAAATATCTATGCATCTATTCAGGATGCCCCAAAATACATGAGGCAAACTCTGGCAAAACTGATGGGAGAAATAAACATTTCTACAATAATAGCTGGGGACTTCAACACACCTCTTACATCATTAGATAGAACAACTAGGCAGATGATCAACAAGGAAACAGAGAAATTGAAAATATGAAAAATAAGTTAGAACTAACAGACATATACAGAACATTGCACCCAAACTAAGTGGGTTATACATTCTTCTCAAGTGCCCATGGATCTTTCTCCAGGATAGACCACATGTTAGGTCACAATGCAAGTCTCAATAAATATAAAAGAATTGAAATTATACAAAGCACCTTCTCAGATCATAATGGAATGAAACTGGAAATCAATAATTGACAGGAAGGAGGTAAATTCGCAAATATATGGAGGCTGAACAACACACTTGTAGATAAGCAGTGGATCAAAGAAGAAATTGCAAGTGAAATTAGTAAATATATTGAGATGGATGAAAATGAGAACACAACTTACCAAAATTTATGGGATTCCATGAAGGCAGTCTTGAGAGGGAAATTTGTAGCCCTAAATGCCTATGTTAAAAAAGAAGAGAGAGATAAAATCAAAGATCTAAGTCAACAACTGGAGAAACTAGAAAAAGAACAGCAAACCACTCTCAAAAAAGCAGAAGGATAGAAATAATAAAGATTAGAGCAGAAATAAATGAAATTGAGAACAAAAATACAACAGAGAAAATCAATAAAACCAAAAGGTGGCCTTTTGAGAAGATCAGTGAAATTGACAACACCCTAGCTAGACTAACAAAGAAAAAAAATAGAGAAAATGCAAATAAATAAAATCAGAAATGAAAGGGGGTAGGGAAGAACTTACGACTGACCCCACAGAAATAAAAGGGTCATAAGAGCATATTATGAGAAACTATATATCAACAAAGTAGACAACCTAGATGAAATGGAAAAATTCAGAGAAATGCACAAATAACTTACACTGACACTACAAGAAATACAAAACTTAACAAACCAATCACATTTAAAGAGATTGAATCAGTAATCAAAAATCTCCCAATGAAGAAAAGTTCAGGACCAGATGGCTTCACAGGTGAATTCTACCAAGCATTTCGAGAAGCATTAACACCCATCCTTTTTAAACTCTTCCAAAAAGTTAAAGAGGAGGGAAAATTACCCAAACATTTTATGAAGCCAAAATCACTCTAATACCAAAGCCAGATAAAGACACTACAAGAAATGAAAATTACAGACCAATCTCTCTAATGAACATAGATGCAAAAATTCTAAACAAAATACTTGCAAATAGAATACAAATACTTGCAAATAGCATATCAAAAGACTTCTATATCATGGCCAAGTGGGATTTATTCCTGGTATGCAAGGCTGATTCAACATAAGAATATCAATTAATGTAATGCACCACATTAACAAATTGAAGGAAAAAAAACCACATGATAATCTCGATTGATGCAGAAAAGGCATTCAATAAAATCCAGCATCCTTTCTTGATAAAAACACTTCAAAAGATAGGAATAGAAGGAAAATTCTTCAATAGGATAAAAGGCATATATGAAAAACCCACAGCCAACATCATACTCAATGGGGAAAGTTTGAAACTTTTCCTCTAACATTGGGAACAAGACAAGGATGCCCACGGTCACCATTATTATTCAACATTGTGCCAGAAGTTCTAGATAGAGCAATTAAAGAAGAGAAAAAAGGCATCCACATAGGAAAAGAAGAGGTAAAACTCTCACTATTTGCAGATGACATCATCCTATATTTAGGAAATTCTGAAATGTCTATGACAAAGCTACTTGAGCTAATAAATGAGTTCAGCAAAGTGTCAGGATACAAGATCAACATGCAAAAATCAGTAATATTTCTGTACACTAGT
>JAQZBX010062560.1:0-16863 GCA_029593785.1 Cabassous unicinctus
AAAAAAGATTTATTCCCCCCCCCATTGTTTTTGCACTCGCTGTCTGCTCTCTGTCCATTCACTGTGTATTCTTCTGTGTCTGCTTGTCTTCTCTGTAGGTAGCACTGGGAACTGATCCTGGAACCTTCCAGAGTGGGAGAGAGGCACTCAATCTCTTGTGCCACCTCAGCTCCCTGGTCTGCTGCGTCTCTTATTGTCTTTCCTCTGTGTCTCTTTTTGTTGTGTCATCTTGCTGTGCCAGCTCTCCATTTGGGCCAGCACTCCATGCAGGCCAGCATTTGCGTGGGCCAGCACTCCGCTTGGGCCAGCTCGATGCGTGGGCCAGCTTGCCTTTCACCAGGAGGCCCTGGGAATTGAACCCTGGACCTCCTATATGGTAGACAGGAGCCCAGTTGCTTGAGCCATATTCGCTTCCTTATCATCGATTTCTTAAAATTGAAATACATTATATTCACTTTCAGTCATGGAACTTTCAATGAAGTATTTTTTGACTCTTCAGTGTCACCTTCTATATTTATCAATGTTGTGCTGTTGTAATGCAGCGAGAGAGTAGTAATCCTATAGCATCTATTATGGGTTGAATTGTGTTCCTAACAAGACATGTTGAAGTCCTAACACCCCCGCACCCGTGAATGTGACCTTATCTGGAATTAGAATCTTCACAGATGTAATCAAGTTAGGATGAGGTTGTACTGAATTAGAGTGGGCCCTAATCCAATACGACTGGTTGAAGGAAGAAGAGACAGATACAGATGCATGTTGAGAAGGCCACACGAAGATGAGGGCAGAGTCTGCAGTGATGCATCTACCAGCCAAGGAACTCCAAGGACTGCTGGCAAATGCCAGAAGCCTCACGAGGCAAGGAAGGATTCTCCCCTCCAGGTTTCAGGGGGAACATGGCCTTCCCAACACCTTGTTGATTTGTTTTAAGCCACCTAGTTTGTGGTACTTTGCAATGGTAGCTCTAGGAAGCTGGTACAGTGCTCCTCATTTGACTGCAAAAAAGTGTTTGTGAAACTGAATATGCCTATGTTAAAATTAAACTATTTTTGGAGAATAACCTAGTCCCTTCTTTTTGCGTAAATAGTTATTGACTCATAAGGCCATGGAAGGTCATCAGATACGGTTTCTAGAATTTGTAAGTATTGCTGAGACAAAGCTAAACTAGTCAGTAATTGTATTAGTCAGCCAAAGGGGTGCTGATGCAAAATACCAGAAATTGGTTGGTTTTTATTAGGGATATTTATTTGGGGTAGAGGCCCACAGTTACCAGGCCATAAAGCATAAGTTACTTTCCTCACCAAAGTTTGCTGCCATGTGTTGGAGCAAGATGGCTGCCAACCTCTGCCAAGAGTTCAGGCTTCCTGGGTTCCTCTCTTACCAGGGCTTACGTCTCTCCACAAGGCCAGCTGTAGACTATCAGGTGAATGGCTCGTCTCTTTTCCAGGACCTTCTCTCTTTCCTCATGACCAAGCTCCTCTGTGTGCTTACTTCCCCGGGCTCCAGCATTAAAACTCCGCATCAGAACTCCAATTCAAAACTCCAACCAACTCCTCTGCTCTGCCATGTAGTTTTATCTCTGAGTCCCCACCCACCAAGGGGCGGGGACTCAACGTCCTGCTGACAGGGCCCAATCAAAGCCCTAATCATAACTTAATCACGGGGAGGCGGGTGTGGCTCGGTGGATGGAGCCCCCGTTTGCCATGTGGGAGGCCCGGGTTCGCGTCCCGGGGCCTCCTTGTGAGGGCACGCTGGCCTGAGCGGTGCGGTGGGCTGATGCAGCAACCTCACGGCAGGAAGCGGGTGTGGCGCAATGGATAGAAATGGATAGAGCACCCGTTTACCATATGAGAGGCCCCGGGTTCGCTTCCCGGTGCCTCCTTGTGAGGGCAGGCCGGCTCACGTGGCGCCGTGGGCTGATGCGGCGGGACCTCGCAGCAAGGGGGAGATGGGCAGACACGGGGAGGACGCCGCAGCGGGTGGACACGGCGGCACGGGCAGCAAGGGGGGGATAAATAGAAAAGATAGATAAATCTTCAAAAGAAAAAAAAAAAATAACTTAATCACGCCCAGAGGAACAGACCAGCTTACAAGCATAATTCAATATCTATTTTTGGAATTCATAAATAATGCCAAACTACTACAGTAATATTCCAGGAAAGCTGCTTCAAGAAAGAAATGTATGTAACGGAGATTTTTGAATAAAAAAAAAAATACCCAGAGAGAGACAACTAAAATAAATGATCCATGATACTAAACTTGTATACCTAAAGTTAAAATTCTGACTCATTATATCATAAGCACTTCCCTTTGACATCATAAAGTTTGTAAATAATTTTTAATGGTCTCAAAAATTTCATCATATGCCTATACCATTATTTACTTAGATATTCCTCTAACGTTTAGGTTGTTTCCAGTTTTTCACTATACATAAATAACTGCTCTATGTGTCTTTACATATAAATTTTTGTCCACATTTCTGATTTTTTTCTTGGGATATATTTCTCAAAAGGAAATTGTTAGGGCAAAGGATATGGGCATTAAAAAGTTAGTAATATGGGGACCAGAATTAGCTCAAGTGGATGAGCGCCTGCTTCCCATATATGAGGTCCCGGGTTCGATCTCCGGTACCTCCTAAAAACAAAACAAAACAAGTTAGTAATATTTATTTTTTCCCTCTGATTCTAAATGTACAGCATAACCCTTGAAATAACTATTACTTACATTTTATTACATTTCCTTTCAGTTTTTTTTTTTTAAAGGTAGAAACATTTTAAAGGCTTCTGATTTATATTTTCAAATGGTTTTCCAGATCTGCGTCAATTACCTCTCAGCAGCAATCTTCCTCCCTTCCTCCCTTCCTCCCTTTCTCTCTTTCTTTCTTTCAGGAAGTACCAGGGATTGAACCCAGGACCTCATACATGGGAAGCAGGTGCTCAAACCACTGAGCTAACACCTGCTCCCTTCAGCAGCAATGTATCATTGTAGAATCTTACCGCATTCTCACCAATGCAGATTATTACCATTGGAAAAAAGAAAAAAACCTATGCTATTTGAAGGAAAAATAACATTTTATTGTCTTGTTAGGGTTCTTTTTTTTTTTTTTTTTTTTAAAGATTTATTTATTTATTTATTTATCCCCCCCCTTGTTGCTTGTGCTTGCTGTGTCCATTTGCTGTGTGTCTTCTCCGTGTCTGCTTATCTCCCCCTTGCTGTGAGGTCCCGCTGCATCAACCCCTCGCGCTGCGCGGGCCGGCCTACCCTCACAAGGAGTTAGCTCAAGTGGATGGTAAACGGGGGCTCTATCGACTGAGCCACTCCCACTTCCTGTTGTGAGGGCTTGCTGCATCAGCCCACTAGGCTGCGCGGGCCGGCCTGCCCTCACAAGGAGGCCCCGGGAAGCGAACCCGGGGCCTCCCATATGATAAACGGGGGCTCTATCGACTGAGCCACTCCCGCTTCCCTGGGTTCTTGATTATTAGAGAAGTTGAACTTTTTTTCAAATGTTTGTTAAGCATTTGTATATCTAATATGGTGACTTGTTCATTTTCTTGCCATAATTGTTATTTCTAAATACATAAATAATGAATTAGTAGAGGATGAGTTTAATGTAAAGCCCATATGTATGTGCCTTGGCACATGCATTTGAATACCAGTGGGAAGCACTTCAAACTGAGTAATGAGCAATATAGTGAAGGTCTGCTTTATTCAGAAGGAGCTAAAAAAAAGTCACCCGGCGCCTCCTCTGTCCTCCCCCTTTTCCCTCCGCTGTACATACGACATTCAATCACACCTTAAACAGCTATGCATTGGTTTAAGATGAGCTACCAAATATATGATTTAATGTGTTTGGTTTTTTTAACTTCTTTTTTGGCTAAGTATGATGAATATTTTGGTTTACTATGATTCTTGCTAGGCTAAAGAATACATGGAAATATATAAGTAGGAAAAGATAGGGAGATACAGCAACAATTAACATCTGCTTTGCTTAACTTTATCTGTAAAAATCTGGAAGCCAGTTTGCTGACTACAACCTGCCCACTGATACCTGGGAGATAATTTGCACAAGCCTTTCCCACATTACACTACCGCTTCCAGTGACCTGTGCAGCGTCCTTGCTGCTGGAAATTCTGTTTCCCGCTGGAGGCAGTGAGCAGAGCCTGGGCGACAAAACAAGAGGCTCCTCACCCCTCTCCCTTTTCTTTCCCTTCATGATTTGGTCAAAATGGGCTGAGAAGGGGGCTGTCAACTAGCAGGCAGAGTTTTCCTATCCTCTCTCTGAAGTTTCTAATTGCTCACAAAAATCTGCACATGAAGCTGACATCAGCTTCCTTCACAACTTTACATAGAAAATCTTGGTCAGCACGTGTCCTTTCCTTTCTAAGCCTACACCCTATACTTAGCAATAGTCATTATGTGGCTCTGCCGTCAGGGCTGTACTATAGTGTGCAAGCCAGGACCAACTTCACATCCTCCCTTCCTTCCACCAGAGCCACCAATCTCCTACCTGCCTTCCTTGAATATTTACTTAGTTTTTCCTATGCTAGGTGTTATGGGTGAATGACATATATATGTATATCTTATCTATATAACATGTTCTCTGTTCTGAGTGAACTTATAGTTAAATGGGGGAGGTAAACTAAGTATGCAGATAACTATAAAAAAGAAAGTAATAATTGCCACAAGAGATAACAAGTAAAGAGTCATGGAGTCCGTTCTACATAGTTCTGCTTTTGGCCCTTTAAGGAGTCATCTAAGAGTCACAGCCATGGGTGTTTACTGGAGAGAGTATAAGAAATGACTCCCCAATAATGCTTATCCATTGTTTTGCTGTTACTGTTACAAAGGGCAATCGGTAATAACTAGAAATTTCACAGCTATTCAAAACAGTCCATCACCCTTGCTGATAACTCTTCCATTTCATAATGTGTACAGCTAGAAATAATTTCATTATCTCGAAAATATTCTCATATGCTAAACCTGTTCCTTAAAGAGTCGAATCTTGTAGCAGCAGAAGGCATCTTGGCAGCACCCACTTTTACAAAGTTGCTCCTAACACCGTCTCTTCCAAACCTTACCTGCCCAACCCTGGGGATGTGGCCATCTGGGAGTGGCAGCTCAGATTCTGGAATCTGTTCAACCCTTTAGTTCGAGCCTCTGCTTTGCCACCTCTGTCTCCAACAACAGCCTTTCCTCATCTGGCCAGCAACTAAAACATGGTCATTGGCAAACACTATCAACTGATGACTTTTACCAGGGCTGTGTGAACAGGAGTCCAGAATCCAAGGTCGATTCCATGCACGTATTTCAGAGTGTGATTCTAATTAGGATTGCACGCATTCAGCGATAGGAAAGTCTTCTCCAGCTTCACAGAAAATATTCATTCAACACAATGTTACTGAGCCACTAGAATGGGGATAGAAAGCTAGAGAGGAAAGGCACAGTCCTCTCATGGAATTCACAACATGCTGGAAACGAGACATGGTGGTAAGAAATCACACAAAAATTAATTACAACTGGGGTGTTATGAGGAGAAAACACAGGATGTTATGAGATGACGATAACATGAAGACTTGGGCTTGTTTGGGGAAGGGGCCAGGGAAAGCCTTCTTTGGGGAAGTAGCATATAAGCAGAAACCTGAAAAATGCGTGGGGGTAAGGGGATGAGGTGATGAAGAGTTCCCGGGAGAGGGTGCAGCACCCAAGAGTGTCTGAGGTAGGGAGCAAGGGGCATGGCTTGTTTGAGGAAGTAAAGGGAAGCCGGTGTGGCTGTGGAGAGAGCAGAGTGAGGGGAGGAGGCTGGATGAGGGTAATGGAATACTGGGAAAGGGTAACAAATTGAGGAAAGGGGGAGTTAACATAAACTGAGAAGAAAATAAAGAGAGAAGATCTGAATTAGGGTGTTTGTCTAAGCATCCCAAGGACAGGAACCCCAGTGCAGGGAACACGGCTTAGCGAGTAATATGTGCTCAATAAACATACATTGATTAAATGAATAAATGTATTGGGAAGGAAACTATTTGGTAATAATCATGATGACAGCAATAACGAAAGTAGCACCGTCAGTGGAGCTCCGACTGTGTGCCCCTCACTGTGCTCAGTGCTTGGATGCATTAGCCCAAGTCCAACAAATATGTAAAGCAGGTGTTATCCTCACTTTACTGATTAGGAAATAAGTCTACAAAGGTTAACATCCAAGGCCATTCATCCAATAAGTGGCAGAGATGGATGTGAACGCAGGCTGGTGTCTCCCAAGGCCTGTGCTCTCACTGCCATGCAGTGCTTCTTCTCAAGCCTGAATGTGGAAGTAACTTGGGCTCCAGCCTTGGCCAGGCCCTTCAAGATTACTTGGCCACTGTGGGGTCTCATTCTGCTCTCAAGTCAGAGCACCTAGGAAGGGCATATGTGCATGAGAGGCGGGTGATCCTTAAAGTCCACCTACAAGGTGTATTTTACCGAGAGTGCCCTGTGGAATGAGGCTGTGGCTGGTTAGTGCAGTGGGGTTGAGGAAGCCACTGTTACAGTTTCATGCTCCATACCCAGTTAACTCAGCTTCGTGGCTTAGAGACTACACCCCAATCCAAGTCATCCATCTCAGAGATGCATTTGCTAGTTTCAGTAAAGAGACTGAGAAGAGTGGGTGGCTTGGTAAAACCTGTTTGTAAGACCAGGAAAGCAATTCACAAGGCATGTCCTAATAATGGTTGGTAGCAGCTTCCTCCAAGACCACGACACAACCCTCTGACCTGGGTGAACAGAGCTCTTCCACATTGCTAAGACCCTTTCCCCAGGAATAGTGTCAAGGACTTTTTCTGTCAAGTGTTTCTCAGAACCTTTTCTATACCTCTGATATATAGTTTTTTTTTTTTTTTTTTTTAAAGGTTGGTAGATAGGATTACTTCTGAAAATTACTAAGAACTTAAAAGGCTGAGACACATTCAGAGCATCCACACAACTTTGATGCAGTTCAAAAAATTATAGAGACAGAGACATTCCTATAAATTACCCTTAGGCAAGTTGTGTTCAGAATATCAAGGCAACTGATGTCTAATTCTACTTCTCTTTATGTGGAAAGATCCACTCTGCCTCTCGTCTCTTCTCTCCGCAAATTGTCTTCCTCATGGTTGCTGGATTTATCTTTCCAAAACACAGATCAGATGAGCTCGCTGGCTTTATGTAACCTACCAAACCTCTTTGCACAGCGTGTAAGTAAGGTGACTATGTGGTTTATCTGCCTGTGACACTCCTGCCAGTAAAAGGCAGCAGCTCTATCAATTATTATGTTGGGGCAATAGGCATAAACTAGGACTATTCCTGGAAACTAGGACCTATGGTCACCCTCATAGGAGGGGCTTGACAATCTGAACTGAACCTGTATTTCCAGACCCCTCCTCATATATAGATCAGCCACTGAGAAATACCTGCCCTTCCCTGGTTGCAATCCGTGCTTTCATGTTCTGAATGGAAAATTCATGCCTCCAAACAAGCTCGAAAAGCAGTTTCGTTTACTTTCCAAGGAGAATTAGGGGTCCTGCCTCTATGCTCCCACACACCTTTAATATAGATACAGCACTTACTGGGTTCTCAGTATTTTTTATTTATTGCCCTCTGTAAACTGTGAGCTCCTCCAGGTCAGGGGCTTTAAACCATCCCTGTGGCTATGCCATAAAGTGCTCAATAAATGCTGGCTGATATTGAGTAAATAAATTCCATGATTAGATGATCTGGTACCTTTTAAATAAATATATCGTGATCTGTGTCATAGATAACTGTTTATGTCCAAAGTGATTTATTTCAGTGCCACTGACTATCCTGGTATCATAGAAACTTCAGTTGATTTCCACGTAAGTGAGCATGTAGAAAACATAATATCATATGAGCAATTTGTTTTCTTAGTGGTGAAGACAGTGACAGGCACATTTCACTTCCATCGTTCCCTGGGGATAGTACTGCTCTAGGCTAAAACAGTACACCTGCTCAGTAGTGACTAATCTGGGAAGGGGTCTGAGTTGCGCTGCGCCCAAGAGTGGCAGAAGCCTCGTAGACTCTAACTCATCTGTGGTGCTCTGAGAACTGCATGACAAATTCTCTTATTGTCTGCTGCAGAGAAGACACTGTGAAATTCTTGCATGGCTCTTCCTGATAGAACTTGTTTCTTATGATGGTGAACACCCAGGGGAAGTGAAAGGAAATTCCTCCCCTGAGACTGAAAAATGCTACCTCCCCGGATGAGCAATGGAGCACACGCCCAGTGGTGTGAACTCCCTGCCTCAGTGAAGCTTTCCCTCTCCCAAAGCTTTAAGCTCGGCGTGATGAGCAAGGATTGGTAAACTCATATCTAGCTAAGTCTGAATTTCCAGTTACTTTAAAGTCAGGAAGTAAACGCCACTCAGTAGTCATCCTCCTATGATAGCTTTTCAACTGCTGTTCATCTTGAGTTCATATAATTTGAATATATTAAAGAGCCAGAAAATAAGATCCATGAATAAAGGAGAGATAAAAGGTCAGAGGATGAGTATGTGAAGATATCACAGGGTAAGTGGCTGGATGGTGAGAGCTGCTTCTTACAGCCCCTGAGAACGGGAATAAACTGCAGCAGAGGGAATTACAGCAAGAAATAGGACTAAATTTCCTGGGAGCAAGGTCTAAGGCCATTAAATAAAACACCAAGGGAGCTTGTGAAATATATTGAAGGTCTTTAAAAATAGAGCCGTTATTGATAAGTCAGGGGTGAGTTCTGTTTAAATCTGACCATGGCCTGGATGGCTGGTATCTTGAAGTTCCTCCCTGTCCTATGATGTCTCGATGCTCCATCCTCACCAAACATCAGGCAAGGGGAGCAGAACCCAGAACCCGAGGGGCCTCGAGGAGTTACCTGATCTGCTCCCTATCAACGAGAAAAGATTTCTAATTTTAGGTATTGCTAAGTATAAGCAGCAGCAACGTCTGGAGTCTTCCATCATTGCATCAGTTTCCGTCAAAAATTTGTTCTTATATTTGACCAAACTTCCTTGGTATAATTTAAAAGCAGTGGAGATGGGGCACAAAATAGTTTCCTCATATCAACCCTCATGTACATTTAGCTAAGTTAGGGTCATCACACTTTTAAAGGCTCTTCTAACACTTTTCATATTTTCAAAGCTACTGTTGTAAGGTCCAAGAGAATTTTAAAAACTGGGTGAGATCCTAGATTCTGTAATGCAAAGTTTTGGGGTCTGTAGCATTAAACTAAATATCAAGGAGTTAGGGATGGAACCCGATAGATTCTTAACAGCATCCTGTTTTTAACGTACATATCCCAGAGGTGTCTATTAATGCTTTAAATAATCTTCCATGATCTCATAAAAGCCTCCCAGTGCGCATATCTGTGGCTGGGGAGGTAAGGAAAAGAAGTAAGATTAGCTTTAATCCGAAGCTGGAGAAAGGGCTGGTTCCAGCATGGAAAAGATCCTGGGAGAGAAAAGGTTGGGGAGAAGTCACAGCAACAAACAGGCTTAGAGGGTGGAGGGAAGAGTAAAAAAACACACACACAAGAGAATTTCTCCTGTCTGAAAGTAACTTAAAAAGGGCTAGGGTAAGATGCCTTCAAAGGGTCTCTAATCATTCATGAGTGAGTAGGTGAATTAGTGAGAAAGCATGCATGTGGCTTGCAGGGCTGGCGAGAGAATGAGAAGGCAACTAGGAGGGAAAAGCTGAGGTGAGAAGACGGCTAGAGGTAGGCGGGTGAAGGTGGTAAGTGGTCAGTGAAATGACCACAGATTTCTGGTTAAAATATTTATTTCAAATATTCCATATGGCTGTGCCCTCAGGTGTAACTTTCTAGGAGTCTGTTCCCATTTCTTGGCTGTTCCTATTCTTTTCAGACTGTTTCTGTATCTTGCCGTCCTTTCCCAGAACTCTCGATTCTATTACACTTGCAGAATGGTCTCGAGAAATGGAAACTTCTGGTGGGGGTTAGGATGGTAATTCCCTGTTCTCTAGAAGGTAGTAGAGAACAGGGACTAGGGTTAAATTAGAAATGTTGAAACTTACTCAAGTCAAGAAGGGAACTGACAACAAACCTTTGCTTTTGACGCTGAGCAGCATACCCACCACCACCTTCCAAGATATTTTAAAATGGAAATTTCTTGGCATTGTTTTGAAGAAATAAGACTTTATCCCTCTTCCCCTCCCATGCTCAATTAATTTCAAAAAATAAAAAAATATGTCCAGAAAATCTGATTTTATGGAGGCAATAAAAATTTAGTCTTTTACTTTTTAGTAAAGTAACCCAAGCAGAGGACTGAAGAAAATTACAAGCCACAGTCCCTTCACCCAGCACTCCCTTCTTCCATGCTGGTTTTAAATTGTTTCTATTTTTAGTTCTCCAATCACTAAATAATATGCTTATACTATATTTTCTTAATTTATCAATTTTAGACACTATCTACTAACGTCCTTTTGTGGCAGATCTAGACATACCTCCTCTCCCCTCCACATCTATAACAATAATAAATATAGTCATATCACTTTTGATGATTTCTTACACTAAATAATATATGTATCCTTTATTTTTGGTCCCTCAACAAGAAACTCTATTGCTTTACCCCTCATTTGTAGGGTGAGAATACATTGCATCTCCACCTTCCTTTTAGCACTTCTGCTTCCTTCCCAACTCCCAACTTCTGTCAGTTGTACCCTTATATTAACATTGAGAATACTTCTATAACATCTCCAACTCTCAACTCTTGATTTTAGCTCCTTTCCCAAGCATCCCCCTGTCAGTTGATGCTGCCCCTATTGACTCAGGCACTCGAGCCAGAAACTAGCCTCTCTTTCCCTTTCCGCCCACCTCCAGTTTATCATTAAGTCCTGTCATCTCCACCTTGAAAACACATTCTCACCATCTCTATTGCTAAAATGCTAGTGCAATCCACCACCATCTCTCTCCAGGGTCAGCTACACGCTTGTTCCCTATAGTCCAACCTCCACAAAGTGGCCAAAGTGATTTTTCTGAAATATAAATATTCTGAAGTATAAATCAGATCATATCACTCCACTTGCTGAAAAACGGTCTCCCACTGCAACTGCCTTCCATTGCCCAGAAGGCTGTAAATGACGTGGCCCAGGCTACCTCTAACTCCTATGCTCTCCCCTCCATTTACTCTGCACCAGCTAGAAAGGCCCTTATCCTTTGATTGTCACAAGCTAATTTCTGTTTTAGGGCCTTGGTTCTTCCTCTTGGTAGCACCTCAGGCCTTTTTCTTCTTGCCATTCACAGCTCAGTTGAAGTGCGGCACTCCCTTGGAGAGGTCTTACATGTTAGCAAAAGCAACTTCCTATCTCTAGTAATCCTGTCATGTTATCCTATTTTACCTTCTTCATATCACTCAAGACATTATCTACTTGTATGTATTTATTGTTCATCTCCTCTTTTAGAATGTGAGCTCTTTGAAAGCTATTTTGTTTACTGCCCATACTCCCAGCACCCAGAACACTGCCTGGCACATGTTAATAAAGGCAAAATAGTGACTATTATCAATTCCAGGTTCTGAAACCATAATTAAGGCTTCTATGCTTTGGCTAAGATTATTTTTAAAAGTTGGAAATCAAGCAGTGTCATATTACTGAGACATATAATTATTATCCACTACTTAAATAATGTCCCAAAATGTGTTCTCTCTTGAATGCTTTTTTTCTTGGAATTTACAATTGCTTCTTTTCTTTAATGTCTAGCTTTTAAGGATAGAATAAAATCCCTTGACTCCACCCCCACCCCCTTCACAGGTATGGTTCACTGGAATCCTCTATCTTCTTGCTGTAATTTGAACTGATTACTCTCTAAGTCTATAGCACAGCTACCAGTCTAGGACTTGAATTCTCCCTGATTTGGATCAATTACCTCTTGGCTCTCATATCTTTCTCTTTCTTGTTTTAGTACCTTAGTTTGCTGGAGTATTATATTCTCAAGAAACTTCCCAAGAAAGGGTGTGTGAAAAGTTTCTGCTTGTTTAGCAATTTTTTTTCTTGTTTTAGTTTTTTAACCTCACACTTGATTGATGATTTGGCTGGGTATAGAATTATAGGTTGAAAATAATTTTCTCTCAGTATCTTAAAGGCAGTTTTCCACTGTCTTTTGGCAGCCAGTAAAAGTGAAGATAATTCACATGCATATACATATTTAGGTATAATTTCAAGCTCAACTAAGACGTTTTAAAAGACATATATAAGCATTGACAAAGACTACTCAGATTGATGCATACAAGATGAAATTTTGTGAAGCTACTTAACGTAAATGAACTGAAGTAATATGAATTGTTATGCTCTGTAAAGAGATTCAACTTTATTTATTTCAAATATAGATTGTCTCGTCACAAATTCTTCTACTGATCAGACTAAATACTTTCCTGCAGTCTTCTTTTTCTAATAATTTTTCTTAGCAAACCTCTTATTCAAAGGATTTTTTTTTTTTTTTTTTTGAGGAGGTACTGGGGATTGAACCCAGGGCCTTGTACATGGGAAGCAGGCGCTCAACCACTGGGTTACATCTGCTCCTCTCATTCACAGGATTTTAAGGAGTCTTTTTAAGGATTCCTGTTTCTTTTCTTTGGAGTTTGCCTGGAACCTACTCTTCAGAGAAATGATAGCTAGATTGAGGAGTCAGGAATTCATCCTACAGACTCCAGAATTCCCAGGATAATTCTCTATTCAACTACCTCAGTGACAATTACTGTAGTGTTCAGCATACCTATAATAATGGGAAAGAAAACAGGAATATTTAAAAGGTAGATTGTCCATTATGCTTACCATTAGGGGAACATCTTTTTGCTTTTAGTTTTCAGCCCACCAATGCCCTCATCTGAGAGTATATGACAAGGGTAGAGGTGCAGAAACAAGGCAGACAGCAACTGCAAAGCCGTACATTTGATTCCTTTTTACCTACTAAAGGCAATCCACTAAAAGTATCTGAGAACACAATTGCAATAAATTTAGCTCATTGTTAGGTAGATTGGGGGTGAGTTAGGGAGAAGGAAGAGGAAGCATGTCAAAAATCTATTTTCCCAAATATACAGGACAAAGAACACTGCAGAACTGGCAAGCTCGCTACACTGGCCTATTTGCTATTTAGGTTCCAAGTACTGTAAGTGATTGCAAGTTTTTAAACCCTAAGGTTTTATATTTAAAGGAACCTGGGTGTCCTGACCTTCTTATTTTTCTATCCAGGATAGAAGCAATAAGGGACAGCACTTTTAGGAATCTGCACTAGAATCACCTGGTAAGGCTTTCTGAGAACAAGTCTCACTTTTTAACTCTAGCCTTTTATAAAAAGGAAGGTGAAAAAGTTTTCTAAATAGTACAAAACTCTAAAAATAATTCTGTAATACATGTCAACAAAACATCTCCCACACTGTTCAGGTTATCAAAATCACCTAAATTGGACTAAATGACATGACGGGAATCCATGTGACTAAGAAATATGCTTCTGTGAGTTAATATCCATATTTTTACAACCTAATACCAGCTTTGATTTACCACTGCTTTTCTCTTAAAAAGATAAGTGATTTAGGGCAGAGATAACATGTAGCATCTAATAATTAATCAATGTTTGTCAGGTGCTCAAGTGCTTATTAATATTAACCTTTCATTTTGCTGAAGGTATATTCTCAGGTTTGAGTTTTACTTTTCTGAGCAGATAGCTATCATTTAACTAAAATCAATGCTGAATTTATTGACCAAGGACTCATATTATAGGCACAAAATTATGAATATGATTTAGCTTCAATGAGAGACAGTCAAAAAAAGAGCCTAAATAAGAATCCAACAGATGGACTTTCAATATTCAGAAACAAGTTTCAAAGAGACCCTGGAGTTGGCTATTATAATGCTTGGGTTTATAAAACATAAGAAATAACTAGCAAAAGTTGTATACAAGAAGGTGGCAGAATATGGCTTTGAAACATTATATACAAAAAATAAGTTACTTGGAAAAAGTATTTCCCTTTGTTAGAGGTTCTAAGTTCTTTTTTCACCCTAAACATATGAGATGTCTAATTAACTGCCATCAAATAATATTGGGTCACATGGGCAGTGAGTCTCATGGGGGAGCGGGTATCAGAATCCCTGTGTATAAGGTTTGAAAATTGTACCTCTGTCCTCTCAGGATCACCCTTCACCCGCCAACTTCAGAATTTCTGCTTCCACCAAAAAGTAGAATAACAACTTCAGAACTGTGCTCATCTGGGAATCAGCATTAGCCAGCCAAGTTTAGAACATCTACAACTGGATTTTCAGGTTCTCACCCACAGAACAGACTCTGGGAGCTGGTTTTCTTGAGTTTGTACAATATGAAAAAATTAAACTTTTTAGTTTGAAATCAGAGAATTTAGAATAGAAAGAAAGACACTAATATTTTAAAGCTCAGAATATACTTCCAATCTTTCTTAATTTTTTAAAATTCAAAAATTCAATTTAATAAGTAGGCAGCTTTTCCCCCCCTCACACTCCAGTTTCATCTTAATTTTTTGCAATCTGGCTCTCACAGTCAACACTTTATTAAAGGCACTCTCAGAGGCCACCAAATCAAATGGACTTTTGCCAGGTCTTAATCTGCTTGTACTCGGGCACATAGGACCACGCTGTCCTCCTCCTCCTTCTGAGAGACTACTTCCCCTAAGTCTCTTCCCTCCTTTTTCATCACCCACCCATTAAACGCAGGAATTGCCTAGGGTTCCATCCTGGTCCCTCTTTTCACTCTACATGTGCTCCTGGAGGGGGAGGAGCCCGGTATCTACTCATGGCTTCAGCTGCTATTTACCTCACCAATCCAAACTTCTTCCCTCTGTGAAATGATCTTTCCAAAATTATTTCCTGCCTCTCTTACCTGATACTCTCCACTCCACCAGCTCATTCTCCTCTAGACTCGCTAACCTTCTTCTTCCTCCTTGAACATCCCAAGCTCATTGACAGCTCAGGGCCTTACACCTGAGGCTCCTTCTTTTGGAAACTCTCTTCCCCCAGACGTTCACAGGGCTTACTATCAAGTTTCATTTGAATTTCTGCTCAAACGTCTTTTCCTTAAAGGGGTCTTCCTTGAAAACTAGCTAAGACAGTCTTTCCCAATGCCTTGTCACTCTATCCCTTCATCCTGCTTTATTTTTATTTGAGACACCGATTCCCACTATCAGAAATCAAGTATTTAGCTTCTTTTACAGTCTACCTCCGTGAGGGCAGGGGTATTGACCATCTTGTCACAGCTATGTCACCAGTGCCTAGAACAGTGCTTCATGACATAATTGTTGAAAGAATAAATGGTGCTCTTGCCTGAGCTCCAAATATGCATTTCCTTACCGCTTACTAGAAATTGTCACAATAATGAGCCACAAGCAACTCAAATTCAACATGTTCAAAATGGAATTCATTACTTTTCCTCTGCCAAGCTTGCCTTTCTTTTGTGTTATCTTGGTTGGCTGTATTACTCAGACGTCAGAAACCTAAGAATTATCTTAGACTCCTCTCTCTCCCTGATCATCCGCATCCCCTGAAGACACTAAACCTTTCTCCTAAATACCTGGCAGTGTGGCTTCTGCTCTCCATCCCTGAGACAGGATATTTATTGCTCTCTAAATACCCGCAGGCAACTTTGCACTTCCCAGCAATTTTCCATGTGATGAGTTCTGGTTGAAGGCCAGTGAGAGGAAGACATGCTTCACTTTTGGGATGAGGTAGTGAAAAATTCCGGTGATTCTTCATATTCCCTCTTCCTCTGTCATGGTGACAGAGGAGTCATGCATTCCAGATGGTACAGCTACAAGATAGTGGAGCCTCCATTTGCCAGGGTTCCTGAGTAGTTGTGCGGAGCAGAGACCCTACTCCCCCACTGACTTGCGTTGGACTTGTAGCGCAAGAAAAAAACATTTTATGTATTTAACCACTGAGATTTCAGGGTTGCTTCTTACTTCAGTATAGCGTAGCCTAACTGACGTATATAATTCCCCTCATAATCTCTTACCTGGCCCATCAAAATAACCTCTTAATGTGCCTCTCTACCTCTTGTTTCTCCTTGTTCTAAGCTTTATCCTGTACTGATCCCAACTTCTTATTTATATATATGCCTTAGTTCATTTTATTACCTCACCTATTTATTAGGTTCACATGTGAGGTTTGGGGCACTAAAAATTATTGACAGCCATTGTCCTCATGTAGCTTATTTTAGAGGAAGACATTTTTTCAAGTAATCACAGGAAAACATGAAAAATTACATTTATAAACATATTATGTTTCTAAGCCAAAATTGTGATCCTTAAAAACCTTTGCTGGGAAGCAGATGTGGCTCAAGTGACTGGGCTCCCGTCTACCATATAGGATGTCCAGGGTTCAATTCCTGGGGCCTCCTGGTAAAAAGCAAGCTGGCCCGCGCAGCACGCTGGCCTGCGCAGCACGCTGGCCCGCGCAGGAGAGCTGGCCCATGCAGGAGTGCTGGCCTGTGTGGAGAGCTGGCACAGCAAAATGATGCAACAAAAAGACACACAGAAGAGAGACAATAAGAGACACAGCAGACCAGGGAGCTGAGGTGGCGCAAGAGATTGAGGGCCTGTCTCTACTCTGGAAGGTCCCAGGATTGGTTCCCGGTGCTGCCTAAAGAGAAGACAAGCAGACACAGAAGAACATGCAGATAGCAGACAGTGAGCACAAAACAACTGGGGGGTGGGGAGGGGGATAAATAAATAAATCTTTTAAAAAAATCCACAAAAAAACAAACCTTTGTGGACTTCCTCCTACTTTGATCCCTAGAGGTCACCACTGCCAGCCAGCTGGGAGTGAATTGCCCCAGCCCAGGATACAAGCTAACCATCTCCCCCGGCTCCTCAGAGCAGGGGGCTGAAC
>JAQZBX010062561.1:0-11202 GCA_029593785.1 Cabassous unicinctus
TGAAAGATGTTTATGTGAGATGCTATGGGAGGTATGGGAGGTGGAGATCATGGGAATCCCTGTAATCTTTGTGTAACATTTATGTAATCTAAGCATCTTTTAAAATATATATGAAAAAAATAACATTCATGTAAGCAAATGTACATATACACATATATATCTATATATCATTTTACAAATATTGGTTTGTATTGTGAAAAATTTGATTTTTACCCACAATAAAATAAAATAAAATAAAATAAAAAATGATCATTTGTATCACATAGAAATGATTCTGGTGTCAAACTGAATTGGATCATGCTAGACAACCTTGGGGAAAATTGAACATCCATAAGTATAAACACATGAGTGAATAGAAACACAAGTGCATTTAAACGAGCCATTTACAATGATGTCAACATAATAATGATAACAACAACAATAGTAGCAACAACCAGTTCAATAGACTCCTTTGGCAGATGCTAGAAAACCAATTCATTATTTTTAAAACTATAGCATATAGGTGTAAAAATTAAGCATTTTCCTTCTATTTCTATGTGGTCTCCACCCCATGGTAAAGTCATAGTTGATTAATGGATTTTTCTTTATAGTGATATTGAAGATTATATACAAAGAAGGAATACTACAATTGGAATGTCAACAATTTGCACTTCTTAATGAAATACTGGAACTGAGAATGATCTTCAATGCTTGCTAATATCACAAAATGAGGCAGCTATACAGTATGTACCTCTTAGTATATATACTCAATAACTATGACTTAGTTTTGATAAAGAACAAATTTGAAGCTTGTAGTGGTTTGGAATTGCTTGCATTCCAGATAAACATGGTCTTACACATAATCCATTCCTGTGGCTGTGAGCCCATTGGAAGTAGGACTTTTTGGTGACCTTATTTCAGTTAAAGTGGGGCTGACCTCAATCAGGATGGGTCTTAATCCTATTAATAGAGTCCTTTACAAGAGAACAAAATTCTGACAAAATAATAATAATAATAATAAAACAATCACAGAGAGAGAACAAGAAGCTGAAAACAGATACCAGAAGAGAATGGACCAGAACAATAAGCCATGTGCCTGGACATGTGACAATCTAGTCGCAAAGATTGCCAGTAGCCAGCCCCAGATTGACACTGTGGGGAGAAAGCATCACTTTAATGATACCTTGACCATGAGCTAATATGTTTTGATTGTTTAAGACAAACCATTGCATGGTATTTGTTTGAGCAGCCAAGGAAACTGAAACAAAGCTCATCAAGAGAAATTGTTTTGATGATAGAAAGAATTTCTTCTTCCTCTGTACAATTCAGTAGCCACTAGCCACATGTGGCATTCAAGCACTTGAAATTGGTCTATGAGGAATGAGGAATTGATGAGTCTGTACTCATGAGTCTATACTTTCTAAAGGAACAGAGAATATGTTTCAATTAAAATACTCTTAGGCAACAAATTTTTGTGAAAAAAAAGAAAATGATGCTGAGTAGATGGAAAGTGACAGAATTGGGAAAAATTATTTGTACCATAGGTTTCTGTGATATAGTGAAGAATATTGCTTCTCTTGGGCTTCCTGGGGTAGTAATCTCTGAATCTTTAGAATTTCCTGTGATAGCAGAGTTCTTTTTTGTTCATGTTGAGCACAGGAGCCAAACCTGCAGCCTTAGGGTAGAGCCTAGCCAAATCAAGAGACCAAATATGTGATCAAGGGGTTGGGACTTAGCGCCACATAATATCAACCCAACTCACTGCCTTTGGAGGGGAGAGGAGTTGCAGATTGAGTTCAACCACATGGACATTGATTCTTTTTTTTAATATATATATTTTTAATTTTTAATAGATAATCAGATTAAATAAATGTTACACAAAAAATAGAGGGATTCCCATATGCCCCACTCCCCAAACCTCCCACACCCTCCCACATAAACATCCTTCATTAGTGTGGCACATTCATTGCAATTGATAAATGCATCCCAAGGGGAGGGGGAGGGAGGAACTGACATTGATTCTATCAATCATTCCTACATCATGAGACTCATTATAAATTCAGGTGATTTGAAGCTCCTATGAGTTTCCATGATTAAGAAAATAGAACTCTATGCCAGGAGGGTTACACATTCTGTCATCATGTGGAAACGACTCCACCTGACCTTCCACTTGAAAGCATCCCAGACCTCACCCAATGCTTCTCTTATTTTGCCACCTTCTTATTTGTATCCTTCTACTCTAATAAAAGATATAACCATAAGTATAGCATTTTCCATGAGTTCTTTAGAGTTCTTTAAGTCTTAAAAATTATAAAAATGGAGGGGGTCAAGGGAACCCCCAAATTTGTAGCCAGCTGGTCAGAAGTGTGGGTGGCCTGGGTCCCCAAACTTGCAAGTGGTGTCTGAAAGACAATCTTGTAGAGGATTGTTCTTAACCAAAGGAGTCTAGCCTAACTCCTAGTAATGATAGAATTAACTAAATTGAGTTACTGCAGTAGTTGGAGTTGGTGTAAAAAGCTTTTGGAATTTGCTGACAGAAGTTTCTGATACCATAACAGTATCATAGAAATTATTTCTATTCAAAATGCACGGAAATAACTAAAAGTTAAAAAGAGCAAATATAAAATCATGTAAAAACTAAAAAAAATGTAATTGAGATAATTATAACAAAACACTTAAAAGATATATAATCTCAATATTGATCAAGGAAATACAAATTAAAGGAGTATGGTGACTCTTCATTGGCAAACATTGTGTACAGCTCCAGTTCCAAAGTGTATGGGAAAACTACACCTTAATATACTTCTTGAGATATAATTTAAATTATTCTGTTGGAAAGGCAATGCGATGTTTTCTTCCAATGTGAAAAAATGCTAAACTTTTAGAGCCAATCATTTTCACAACTCATGAAAATTACAATAATGTATACACAAGGATGTGTGTGATAAACAAATCTAGTGGTACATTAGGTATTTATATACAACCTTGATCTTAAGAATAAAGACAGAGACACACCCCAAATATACATTATGTGGAGAAAGTTCAATTGTGTTACAGCATATTAAATATATATATATATTTATATATATATTAAACAATACCTAAAATAATGACACAAGTCTATACTTTTTGTCCATATAATTGACAAAATGACAGGCTATTAATATACCTTGGAATTATATCCCTCATACGGATGTTCTTTTACATTAATTACTTGTTCATTCTCATTTCAACACTTTTTAAATTATTTGTTTTTCATTTATGGAGGGATAAATGTTAGAATTCTATAATTGGTCACCAGATTTTCTGAGGGGAAGAAAACAGAGGAACAGGACATTGGAATTGTTCTGCATGATATTGCAATGATGGATACAAGCCAGTATACATTTTGTCAAAACCTATAAGATTGTGTGGTGTAAAATGAAATCCATAATGTAAACTGTAAACCATGCATATTATCAGTGCTCCAATCTATGTTCATCAATTTTAACATGTGTACCACACTAATAAAAATGTTGTTAATGGAGCAAAGTGTGGGAGGGGAAAGGGTGGGGTAATTGGGAATCCCCTAAATTTTTTATGTAACATTTATATAATCTTAGTATTTAAAAAATAAATAAATAAATAAATAAAAGTATTTTTTTAAAAATCTAATTGCTTCTGGTGTTCCTTAAAAATTATATGGAGAAAAATATTTCATTAGCAGGAAACCAAAAACCAGGGTCTATGCTGGTTTCCTACAGGACAGGAAATATGTTCTTTGACAGAAACTGAAAAAGAGGTCACTGCTTAATTAAGCTGATGATAATCCACAGTAATACTTTCAGATCCATATGACATCTACACAGATCAAACTGGTGAACTAAATGAGGATATAAGTGGATTCACTACCCTGCTTCTTTCACTTCCTTTATGGTGGCATTAATCTGTGCTCTTCTTGCAAAGATCAGTATTGCTTCTGGTTTGTTATATTGGCAAGGAGGGAAGCACTTGGGACTTCTATTAGGCCTTCCTACCATCATAGCCCTTATTCTGTGGGTCTAAGAAGCAATTTGGGGATTTTCCAAGTATGTCTATCTCAGTTTTATAAGACTTGGGGAACAACTACAAGGTGGATCTGTGAAACAACTGGGTGCACCATGAGTCAGAATTGAGTTAGAAATCCACATATCACCTGATTACCATGACAACTAATTGGACTGATGGGTGTCAGTTGCATATAAGGTTACCAGGAATTAGCTTAAATTCAGAGTCAGATTCTAGAAATTCCCAAAAATGTGTGGAGATATCCTTTTTCCCAACACACAGTTACTCAAGTGAAAGGCCACAATTCAATGAAGAGAATGCTTGGAGTAAAATTCAGGCCGAATATACCTATATCAATGAATTTGGGCTCATCTAATTTTATATTCTGCTCTTTTTGTTATAACATATTTATGATCCATTGCCATACCTGTTCCACAGTAACAATGTCTTGCAATATATTTTAACAAGGTCATGCAATACTTTTGGTGCATAAGCTATTTCTTTTTACCAATCCCATTGGGGCATGCTTTTTAACTATAATTATGGGTCTAGTGAAAACAAGGTGTGGTTCTGGTACATCTTAACGTAATTTAGAATAGCCTTACAAGGTGATTACACTAAAATGTGGATGGATTATGATTTTCATGCTGAGGAAGGATAATCTTAAACATCATAGGGCAAGTTATTTTCTCAGGCAAGGGAAGCCCAAAATATTATGTGTCACCTTGCTTTTACCTTGTCACAATTCCAAGATTTAGGATCGTATCTTTTCCCAATTAACTTGTATATAAGCCTGGAAATTGAATTGTGACTGTAATTCAGAAAATTGCCCAATTAAATATTATGTGTAATTGTCAGCAATATCTGCCTTGCTGCTCCAAGTAATAAAAGAGCTTTTTAGTACAGACATAGAAGCTGTTGATTCTCTGGCCACATATTGATATGAGAGTTAACAGAAGTCAATTTGTCATTTTCAGTATATTTACACTCAAGTGCACTCAAATATATCCAAACCATACCTTAAATACAGTGCTTATAGGTATCATTACAATTATAATGGTTAAATGTGATAGCCACTTGAGTTCCCAAAGCACATGCTTGAAATGTTCCTTCATCTCAATAAACCATAGATGATAGCTTAATTAATTATGATGCTACTGTGTATCATGAATTACTAATATTCTATTTTCCATTGGTGAGAAGTGCTCCAAAGGCATGTCCTCAAGCCCAAAGGCATGAACAATCCATTTGCAAAATCTTACCATGAGTGATCTATCTCCTGTAACTGTTCCAGTTAGCAAATCTTTAGCAGTATGGGTCCAATCAGGAAAAATAAGGCACATGGTAGTTTAAACATGATGCATTTAATGTAAATATTTATTATCTATGATAAAAGTATGTATATGATATAAGGAACTCAGTAAAGTATAGGATAAGTCTGATAAAGAGTACCCAAAGACGCATTTGGAAAGGATTGAGACATTATTGAAAAAGGTATGGTTGGACCATGGCTAGTAGGAAATAAGTTGTTGTTTAGCTAGGTGGCAAGTAGTCTGGAATTTCTGGGCAAAAAAATAGGCAGCCTTCTGGGTTGTTGGTGGAGGAAGAGTAAATCAGAAATCAGTGGCCTGGATAGTCAATGGGAGAACTACATATTTGGTTGTCATGTGTTTGCAGAAAGAAGAAATACTTGGTGTGTTACCATTTCAGCACCCTGTGGGTACCTGCATGCAAACCACATGTTGGCTTCTCAGGGAATTCTGAAGAACTGGTTGCATTCAGGTTACAAAAAAACACTGTTTCGTATAAATCAAGGGAGTTGCAAAAGCAATATCACCAGACCAATGCCATAAACTAACAGAAGAACTGGCCAAGGAAAGATTTACCATATATTCTCACAATCCCATGCCAATCTCCTTAGCCTGCAAAACAAACTGGAGGAAGTCTTTTCATTCTGTAACGTCACAACACATCACCTTATACTGAGAAAGCAAAGCATCATGTTCACTTAAAAAAGTGGTTAGAGTAATTCTTTTGTTCATCACATACCTTACACTGAAGGACAAATTCATATCAAAAAGACCATACACCATATACTGAAGGATGAATTGAGAACTGAAGAGCAATGAAATGATAACTGATACATTCTTTTTATAAATATGACCCCAGAAGGAAAGGTTTGGTCAATGGCTTGATATACTAGATATTGAGTCACCTTCATATTTTGGCTCTCTTTCCAAAAAATGCTAACAATCATTCCTCTAGGGGCATGTATTAGTCAGCCAAAGGGGTGCAGATGAAAAATACCAGAAATCTGTTGGCTTTTATAAAGGATATTTATTTGGAGTAGACACTTACAGTTACCAGGCCATAAAGTGTAAGTTACTTCCCTCACCAAAGTCTGTTGCCACATGTTGGAGCAAAATGGTTGACAATATCTGCAAAGGTTCAGCCTCCCTCTTCCTCTTAAGGCTCCATGGTCCCAACTTCTTCCAGTATCAGCTGTAGCCTGGGATATATCTCTTCTCTCTCCTGGGGCTCAGCTGCTGTGTCCCATCCACAAGGTCAGCTGTAGACTACCAGGCTATCTCTCTTTCCAGGACCTCTGCTATGTCTATGGAGTCATCTCTATTCCTCTGTGTTCTTCTCCTGTATGTTTTCTTCCTGGGGCTCCAGCTCAAAACTCCAACTAAATCCTCTGCCATTTACTTTTCTCTGTAAGTCCCACCCAACAGAGGTTGGGGACTGATATCCCAATTACATGGACCAAACAAAGTCCTGATCACAACTCAAACAATTAAAAGTAAAATTTCTGAATCCAATACAATCTAATATGCCCAGAGGAAAAGACCAGTTAGCAAACATAATCCAATATCTATTTTTGGAATTCATAAAAAATATCAAACTGCTACAGGGGGAAGTTTAAAATATCTTGTAAACTTTAATTTCTGTCCTTAGGTCAATTTGTGTACTACTTACATGTTAAGAGCTTCTAGGCCCATGAGGACTGAGAAATCAAAGATTCATTAAAGGCTAGATTTTCTCTAAAGGATGGCACCTTCACTTGGGACAACAATTGATTAGACAGAAGGACAGTTTCATGAGTGTTAGAGTTTTTACTTGTTTTGTCCCAAGTTGTTTTCACCGTGCCCAGATTATTGCTTGGGTAGGATAGGCTTTTAATAAACATAGATTAAATTATGAGCATGATTCTAATTAAAAGTAAGGCCTTAAAAACACATGTTATAAAGAGTCAAGGAAACTAAATATCTGTGATAAAATAAAAGAAATGGACAATAATGAAGACATTTGGGCATGGAAAACAGCATAAAAGGAATGAAAGGGAAGAGATAAGAAGGGATTTCTTTATGTGTACCAAGACAATAATGTTGGTCTTGATAGTATTTGGGTGCAGAAAAATTTAAGGTCTTGGACAGAAATATGCTCAGTTACAGATAAGAGGGAAGAAAACAGTCCTGTAAGGAAAGATATGGCAGGGAACATATTGACATTCTCTTTGTATTAGCTTTTATTAGATCTCTTATTTAAAAAAAAATTAAAGAGCTTCCTTTTTTACATTCCTTATTTTATTCTCTAAAACTTGGCTTAAAACCTACAGAGGACAGGTTGCAGGGTAATGGATTGTTGAATAGCAACAGCCTGAGAAGATCACTAGTGGTCTAAGAGAAAAATACTGTTTTACTGTGTTTGTCTTTGCTTTTTGATTCTTTTTCTCTCTTCTTACATTTTTTCTTTTCCTATTTTCTTTCTTGGAAAAAACACACAAAAAATGAGTAGCTGCTGTCTTGACTTCTTGTTGTTGTATTCCCCTTCTTTTGTTTCTTTGTTTTTCTGTTAGTTTTTTCTATCTTTCTTTTGTTTCCCAATTTTCTTTACATATGCTATATCTTTTCCCTCATACATCCTTATATCTTCTGTTGCTGTTTTCATTCCACATCTTTGGGCTTGGTCTTCAATTTTTCTTGTATTAATTTTTCTTTCTTTCCTACTTTCTCCATATTTTATTTTCTCTACTTTTAAATTTTTTTCTTTTTTACTTCTCTCTTCTACTTTTACTTTTCCCCTCTTCTCATCATTCTGGACTTTTAATTCATTACTTCTTACTGGGGTCAAATATTCTATTACCTATGTCTTGTATGGTCCCTTTCCTACCTTTTACTATTATCACTACTATTATTCATTCTCTTTTCCTATCTCTTCCAATGTTTCTGATACTAACATTTTATTTTCAAGGGAACATAAAGAACTGCAAGGAAATTGAATAAGAGGGACAAAGTGTCAAAGTGAAACCTTACCACACTCAAAAACAACAAAATAAAACCATAGAGCAGAGAAATAAGCCAATGAAAAAAATACAAGCCACACTAAGAAACAAGAAGGCATGGACCAGTCCAGTGAACAAACAAAAAACCAAGAGGAGATACAGAAAATGGAACAACAAATCAGAGATGTCCAAACAAATATCATGAATCAACTTAATGAAGTGAAGGAAAAGATTAAGGATAATAAAAAGAAACTGGGAGAACTTACTGATGAAATTGTAAACATTCATATAAAGATAACAGATATCATGTTGATGAATGGCAAAACCCAAAAAATCAAAAATATAAAGGAAGCACATAACAGTAGAGGAACAGGCAGAGGAAAGAATTAGTGATGTGGAAGACAGTACATCTAAAATCAAACAGATAGATAAAAAAGATAGAAAAAAATCCAGCAGGGACTCAAGACTTGACCAACAACAAGAAACATAGAAACATATGCATTATTGGCATCCCAGAGGGAGAAGAGAAGGGAAAGAGGACAGAAGGAGTGTTGGAGGAAATAATGGCTGAAAACTTCCCAACCCTATTGAAGAAGATGGATGTACATATCCAAGAAGCTCAGCACATCCCAAACAGTACATATCTCAAAAGGCTTACTTCAAGACATACACTTATCAATGGTCCAATGCTCAAGACAAAGAGAATACTGAAAGCAGCAAAAGAAAAGAGAAACATCACATAAAAGGAAGCTCAATAAGATTAAGTGCTGATTTCTAATCTGAAACAATGGTTGCAGGAAGACAGTGGTATGACATAGTTAAGGTGCTAAAAAGAAAAATTTCCAGCTAAGAATTCTCTATCCAGCAAAACTGGCATTCAAGAATGAGAGAGAGTTCAAAATATTCACAGAAAAACAGAATCAAAGAGAGTATGTCAATAAGAAACCTACACTTCAAGAAATACTAAAGGGAGTTTTGCAGGTTGAAAGGAAAAAACAGGAGAAAGAAAGAGTTGGAGGAGAGTTTAAGAACAACTAAAAAGATAAAAGAGTAATAAAAACAATGTATGACATACATAAACCAAGAGAATATATAGCTAATCTGATTAATCCATGACAATGATAGCATTGAATCCTAATGGACTAAACTCACCAGTCTAAACACACAGCCTGGCAGAATGGATAAGGAAATAAGATCCATTTATATGCTGTCTGCAAAAAACCCACCTTAGACCCAGGAATTCAAGAAGACTAAAAGTGAATGGACGGAAACATTTTTAAAAGGAAATAATAACCAAAAAAAGGCCAGAGAAGCTATATTAATATTGGACAAAATAGACTTTAAATTGAAAACTATTGCAAGAGACAATGATGGACACTATATATTAATAAAATGGGAAATTATTCAAGAAGAAAGAACAGTCATAAACATTTATGCACCTAACCAGGGCACCTCAAAGTAAATGAAGGAAACACTGGAAAAACTAAGTGGAGAAATAGATGCCTCTAAAATTTTATTGGGGGACTTTAATACACCATTATCACCATTACACAGAACACCTTGAAAGAGAATTAATTTAAAAAACAAAGAATTTGAATAGAACATTAGCAGAAGTGGACCCAATAGACAAATACAGTGGGATATATATTCTTCTTGAGTGCACATGGATCATTCTACAAGATAGACCACATGCTAGGTCACAGAACACCCTTCAATCAATTCAGAAAGATTGAAATTATACAAAGCTCTGACCACAATGGAATGAAGCTGGAAATCAGTAAGGGCCAGAGAACCAAATTAGGCACAAAGATATGGATGTTGAGCAACACATTCTTAGACAAATAGTGGGTTAAGGAGGAAATCACAAGAGAAATCAGTAACTAACTTGAAACGAATAAAAGTGAAAACACAATATATCAAAACCTATGGGATACAGCAAAAGCAGTACTGATAGAGAAATTCATAGCCATAAATGCATATATCAAAAAAAAAGAAGAGAGAACTAAAATCAAAGAAATAACCACAGACCTGGAGGTTTTAGAAAAAGAAAAACAAACTAATACCAAAGGAAGTAGAAAGAAGGAAATAACAAAGATTAGATGAGAACTAAATGAAATTGAAAATAAGAAAGTAATTTAAAAAGCCTGGTTCTTTGAGAAGATCAATAAAATTGAAAAACCCCTAGCTAGGCTAACAAAGAAAAAAAAGAGAGAAAATGCAAATACACAAAGCAAGAAATGAAGAAGGAGATATCATCACTGGCCCCACAGAATTAAAAAGTATCATAAGAGCGTACTTTGAAAAATTACATGCCAAAAAGATGGATAATCTAGAGGAAGTGGACAAGTTCCTAGAAACACACAAGCAGCCAACACTGATCAAAGAAGAAATTGGTGAGCTCAACAGAACAATCACAAGCAGTGACATAGCATCGGTCATCAAAAATCTCCCAACTAAAAAGAGCCCAGGACTAGATGGCTTCATACGTGAATTCTACCAAACATTCCAGAAAGAACTAATACCAATCCTGCTTAAACTCTTCAAAAAATAGAAGTGGAAAGAACATTGTTTAACTCATTATATGATGCCAACATCACCCTAATACCAATGTCAAAGATAACACAAGAAAGGAAAACTATAGACCAATCTCCCTAAAGAAACTAGATGATAAAATCCTCACAAAATACATGCTAATCATATTCAATAACACATCAAAAAATTATACACCATGACCAAGTGGGCTTCATTCCTGGTATTCAAGAATGTTTCAATGTAAGAACATCAATCAATGTTATACATCACATAAACAGATTGAAAGAACAAAAAAATCACATAATCATCTCTATAGCTGAAGAATAAACATTCGACAAAACACAGCACACTTTCCTGAAGAAAAAAAAAAACATTGCAAA
>JAQZBX010062562.1:0-16863 GCA_029593785.1 Cabassous unicinctus
AACAACCAATGCAGAGCAATAGCTTCACTTGAATATCAATGACAATAGCTTGAACTCTGGCTTTTTAAATCTAACCCTAAAAATCCTGAAAGACCTGAAATACAGAACATTTTATAGCATTCCAGGTCCAAAATGCCACCCTCCAATTCCCTCATCACACACTACGAAGCATGAAAATGAAAGTTACTTAAGACTTATGGAGAATCACAAAATAGCAACTTGCTAGCTTATATGTTAAAATATTCACCAGACCAGCAAACCTTGGCCACTAAAATGGCACCAGCAGGGGCTGCATGTTACCCAACCCAGGAGGGACTATTAACATAACTGGAAAATTTGATGGCTCTGAGCAATAGTATTTTACTCTCATCAATTCATTGTGTGTATATGAACCACTTTTAATTGCGCTTTGCCATTTTTACTGCCTTCACTTTCCTTCTCTCGTTTATAAGCTTTCAACTCCAAAGACTTTCGGAAGTGAAGCTTAGTTGTGCTAGAGGCCCTCTAGACTTAAAAGGTTTAGATCTGTTGGTGAGTATACTGTGGTATAATCTTTATGGAAATCAATTAGGTGCCATGCATACTAAGAACCTTAAATACATTCCTACCCTTTGAACTGATAATTCTATATATAGGATTCTAGAGGTATCACAATACTCAAGGCAGTGCTAAACCAAGGGAGTTGACACATGATATTAAATACAATGAAATATATCTAATAAAAATGTTTTCAGAGACTATTTAATAACATGGGAGAATACACTGAGAATATTCTAAAATAAAAAGCAAAACACATCCATTGAAATCAAATATTAAGTCTGTTTTAAAAGAATCACTAGGTTTGCATATATATAGGAATAGAAAAAATATCACTATTTCTCTAAAATTTCAGAGTGAAAATTAATAGAATCATGATCACAGTGATTTTAGATAGTAACAATGTATTTTTGTTGTTGTTTCAGAAAGATGTTATTTAAAAGTTGTTGAATTTTCCCAATAAGGGTCTTAACTACCTAGAAATTAGATTAATTCTTCTGATTAACGTACACCAGGAGTCTTATAAAACACATGATGAGTATGAAAACATTTTCCCCAAAATAATGTAATATAGGACAGGATTTGCCTTTAAAAGAAGTATGTCACTTATGCCTTCAATTTTTAAGAACCCTAGTTGTTCTTTGTTACTAAAAAAGAAAATAGTTACTTCTTAGACATACCTTACTGCACTGTGAAAAGCAATAGATCGTCCATAAGTTATTACCAAAATCTCTCCCTCAGGAATATATTCCATACTACTAACTGACATATTAAAATTTAGAGATTTTACTTCCGTCATAGTAGCCTGATCCCAAAGGCTGCAAAAAAAACACAAGACAATAAGTTTTACTCATTCAAGAAAAAAATCTAAATCCTAAAGCAGAGTAACCTACTAAAAATAACCACAATTGTAGTAAAGCAGCATGTACGCTAAGTCATAAATTACAGGTGATATAGAGACATTCTGAGTTCTTATATAATGCCAAATTATTTGGTAGCTTGTTGGTGAAGGAGACCTTAGTAGGAAAATAAATGTCCCAAACAATTTAGCAAAATTACATTAAGACCATGAAATACTAATCTAATCAATTTCTAGTATTGCTCCAGACAGTGGTCTTGTACATCTTTCCACAAAATAATGCATTAGATGTTAGGTGTTAGCACACAAAATTTTATATAGAATTTCAAGGATCACCCCCAATTGCCAAGCCTGTATGCAGACCAAGGTTAAGAACACCTGTTTATAAAGGGGCCCATGGTTTTAAAGTTTATTCTGAACTCTGCTCTATGGATACAATGGTAAATGCATAGCTCAAGATAAATTTAACTTATGTATAATTTAAGTTTTAATATTCAAAGAAAATTCTTCCTATATATTTTAGTTATCATAAAAGTATTTAAAATATAAACTCTAAGAATAAATTTTTTAAAATTATTCAAAACTGTTTTCTAAATAAATTACTAAAGAAAAATTACTTACCGGACAGTTTTATCATCAGCTGATAGAATCTGTTTATCGTCACTACACCATAGAGCCTTTTTAATACCAGAGGTGTGCCCACTGATTTCCTTAGGGTCTTAGGATTAAACAATTTTAAATATATTTGTTAATATTTGGTTTTTTAAAGTCACAATATTGAAACAATTTACATATGTAAAAAGAAAAAGATCATTTAAAATTAGACTGCAAATTTTTAAAGTCCAGCACAATTAAAACTTGATGTTTATATAGAATAAATTTAATTTTCCTACAGTTGAAACAAATTTATCTGCATGGTAAGGAATCCAAAAATTATGATGTTATAGTGAATCTATCACTCCATCCAGGCTAATTTTCTGCACAATTAATACAATTCAAAAGCATAATTACCACCTCAATGAAATAAAAGACTGAAAAGATAATTTAATAAGAACATGGACCTAGGAACAAGACAGCCTGAGTCAACTCCAGTATTGTCACTAACCCTGGGACCCTCATACAAGGCACCATTGGTCAGAGGGGCAAAAAAGGAAAAGGGTTGGAAGGGTAATAAAAAGCATCATAGAACAGCATTTATCAGGAATAATTTCTACACTGAAAGAAGAGTACCAAAGAAATGAGAATCTGTATCATTAAAAAAAAAAAATCCTCATTGTTACTTCTGGGTAAAATCAGATGTTGGAGGCAATCCCATTCAATACTACCTGTAACTCTGGGCATGCAACTTACCCTTTTGAAGACTAGGTTTTTTCCCCTATTAAAGTGGGATTAACAATAGTTACTCTATCTCAGAATGCTATTTAAAAATCAAATAAGAATATACAGGGGGCGGATGTGGCTCAAATGGTTTGGCGTCCGTCTGCCATATGGAGGGACCTGGGTTCGATCCCCGGGACCTCCCGGTAAAATAAAAAATATATATATAGAAGGTGCATGGGCTGCCAGGCTCTGTGTGCTGGTGAGCCGCCAGGCCCCGGGAGCCATGCAGCAAGATGATGACGTAAAAGGAGAGAGACAAGACAAGATGCTCCGAAAGCTCCAAAAACCAGGAGCCAAGGTGGCAAAGATGGCAGAACACCTCTCTCCTACATCGGAGGTCTCCAGGATCGAATCCTGGTAAAGACTGGAGGAGGAGGAGGATGAGAAGAGATGGCAGGAAACAGACACAGAGAATTACCCAGCGAATGGACACACAAAAAAAAACAGCAAATGGGGAAGGGGGGGGTTTAAAATGGATAAAGTAAATAAATAAATCTTTAAAAGAATATACATGTAAAATGTTTAACATAGTGTCTGACATCCAACGCTCAGTTAACTGCTATTATTCCTACTGCTAATAGACAATGGAAGAGTGACTTTCAAAAAGCAGCTTTGGTAAAGGTAAAAGAGGATGAAACAAGTACACCCAAGTCCTGAACTACCTTGCTATGTCAGACAGGTACACAGATTAAGTAAAGTCAGCTATGTTATAGTATGAAGTTAACAAAAAAAATGGAGAGAAAAACCCCTAGGTGTCAATGGAGAATAAGAAATCTATAAATGCATTTAGTTTCTTCACCTTAGAAATGCCTTCAGAAATGAACTATCGCAAGAAAATAATTATATCGTAAATGATAAAACAAGCAACTTGTCCAATTTGCATATAGTCAATAGTAGCAGCAGAAATTAAAACAGAACCTTCTCACCACCAACCCGGTGAATTTCCAAATATAATACACTACTATTCAATATATGGACAAACTAATGACCAATATAGCTTTGACTCTCTTGCTCTTTTAAATTTTATTAAGTTATGAATAAATAACAAATGCCCAAGATAGAAAATTTAAGTTACCAAAGGATATTCAGTAAATAAAACAAAATTCTATTAATCATGTTTTAATAAGCTTTAAAATATATGTATGTATGTATGGTTAGAAAATCTTTAAAATACTAGAGGAAAATTGATGTGAGAAGGCTTCTCTAAAATTTGTGTAAAAACAAAATTCATAAAGAAAATGATAGATTTCACCACCAGATTTTTGTATACCATAAAATCCTACTAAAATTAAAAAGCAAATGTCAAATCAGAATGCAATAAAGAACTTTTTAAAACTACTAAGAAATGTTATGTTGGTGAGTGTTGTATGGGAATTCTACACATGTGCATGACTTTTCTAAGTTTACAACTTCTGTAATAAAAATATATTAAAAAATAATAATAGGGTGGGATGGGGGGAAAATACACCCAATGTATGATATGGACTATAGTTAGTAGTAATATTTTGGCAAGTCTTTCATAATTTGTAACAAATGTTTCACAACAATGCAAGGTGTTGGTGGCGGCGTGATGTGTGGGAGCCCTGTATGATGATATACATGTTTGTTTTGTAAGTTCACAACTTTTACTATACACTTACTGTTTATATATGTTCATGTATGAATGATATACTTCAATAAAATTTTTTAAAAAAGGAAAAAAACTAATAAGAAAAAGATAAACATAACAAATAAATGGGCAAAAAGCATGAACAGGCAATTAGTTCACAAGAGGAACTGCCATTAAAACGGTAGTCAGCAACATTTTATTCTCATGAATAACTTCTTTTAAAGTTTACATTAATTAATACAACAGAATACAAATTTTCTTGTATTAAATTGGCAAAGATAAAGTTAGTTGTCAATTTTTGGTGCAAAAGGTTAGTTATAAAGATACTTTTAAACTTTGATGGAGGACACTCTGATAATTATCAATGCCTTCCATGCATATTCCACTTTATCACAGCAATTCTACTTCTAAGGAAACAATTGTGGAAATATCTGGAACTATAAGGATGATTAGCTCACGTAACATGCTTTTATTTAAAATCTGTAAATAGCCCAAACAAGCCTATGATAGGAAATTGGCTAATTCACTTATGATACCTAAGTAATATCAAACATACACATTAAAATTTCTCATCCTCTTCACCTTTCACAGACCTTTCTTACCAAAAGATAGCAAACTGTTCTGTAACATTTTCTAATATCATGATAAAAATTTATTCAAAAGTATAAAAAAGTTATACAAGCACAATATACTATAAAAACTGACTTTTGTATTAAAAGGGATATCTACATAGGAAAAGAGACTAGAAGAATAAAATCCAAAATCTAAAATATTAACAGTGACTAATGTTGCATGGTGTATTACATTTTAATTTTCTTTACAACTATCTTTATTTACCAAATTTTAGTGCTGAACATGAACTCCTTTAATCAGGAAATTTACTTAAATTAAAAGAAAAAAAAGCCAGAAACTGACATATAAATTACTCTTACCTGCATCAGGTTTGTTCAAGTCATATATGCGTAACAGTTTATCCTGTCCCCCGGTTAACAAATAATTACTATCCTGAAAATACACACAAGTAAAATGTTAATAGACTGACATCATTCCTCTTTAAAACTTAACACCATTTTATCCAAATAAAGCTCATGGAGCTCACAAAGGGATACAATACATACCAACTATTTGAAAGCATAATTGTGGCCGTTTTCTTAATAGCCAAAATATGTAGCACTTTTCATAACTGCCAAAGCTTCCCAATTTAAATATATTATGTCATCTACCATATGAATTCTCTCATTTTGCCCTTACCCTCCCCTTCCTGAATAGCACTTCTCTGATAATCTGAAATGTATCCTCTTTCTTCTGAAAATAGCTGGAAAAGGTTATTTGGGCTTTTTAAGAGTTTTATTGTTGTTGTTGTTGAAGGATTAACCAAGAAAAAAACAAACTAATATAGCTTAATATAACCAATCAAGTATAAAACCATTATCATACCCTATAATCACAATTAAACACCCTAAAATGAATTCCATTTTCTGATACCTGAGTGAAATCCACAGATTTGACGATGTGTTTATGAGCCAGTGTCATCAATTCATCTCCTGAGACAGCATCCCACACTTTGCTAAAAGTAAAAAATAAAATTAAAAGGACGAATATAATGGTAAGTTTGACGATTAACTATCAAATAAGTTAGATATGAGAAATGTTACCTAGGTTACATTGTAATTCTCTATTGTCTCTAATATCCTCATTATTAAGCCTTCATTTGATAAAACATTTAAATGAGTCTAAAGGAAAAGTAATTTACTCTTAAATACTATACAACCAATATAATTTTCTGTGATAGTAAAAGAGATCTGAAGATTTTAACTAAGTAAGAATCATGAACAAATCCATACTATGCACTTTCATTTTAGCAAAGTTATGATATCCTTTTAGCAAGAAGACAAAACTTCTTAACAAATTTTTAGTTTCACCTTTTCAACTTTTTACTGTATTTTCTATTCTCATGTACATGCAAAACAAAAAAAATCCTTTAAAAATTTACAGGAAAATGAAAGGCATTGATACAAGTTATGTAAAATTTTAAATTAAGATGTTGATTTCAACTTCTCAAATCCCAGGACACTGAACTCCCCCCCAACCAAAGTAACAGCCTTTGATTACATATTGCTAATATTGAGAATTTTAATCTCTCAATTGCATTTCTTTTTCCCTGACCTGTCCCAACCAAAATACATGTGTGTGTACATATATACATATGTAAGTGTGTGTGTGTGTGTGTGTGTGTGTGTGTGTGTCAAAGGTTGAACAGTACTTTGAAAAAGACTCTAAGGGGTTCATCAAATAAAAAAGCTTATAGAAGAAGAAAAGGAAAAATGAATTCATTTTAGATCTGAAGAGGTCAGTGAAAAGAATGAGAAAACTACACACAGGGAAAAGAACTGTTCCATAAAAAGCTTTCCATTTTAAGTCATTTGACATTTGGTTTTAGGAAGAGAGTGGGCAGAAAATGATTTAAAAAAAAAAAAAGCAGAGAAAAGCAAAAATTAACTTTTCTTTCATTTATTCAAATCACACAATAAATGTATCATTCTAGACTTGGTGCTAGGGCACAAGAGGAAGAGAAGAAATAATGCCAAAAATGGTTCCTGCCTTTAGAAGAGCTTTAGCTGAGCAGAAAAACATGCAAACAAATAGCACATCTAATAAATATAAATAAAAGACTAGCACATATGGTTATGGAAACACAGAAAAAACATACCATTAATTATGCTGGGAAAATGCAGAAAATCTAAGCAATGGAGCTAGTAGACTTAAAGAGCAAGTAGAAATTCACCAGGATAAAAAGGGAATGGAGATTATAAATAAGTATTAATATATACAATGGTAAAGAAACATAAAATGTACAGAAGGAACCAAATTAACAGTATCAAGCCTTACATATTATATATCTGGGCAACAGTGGCTGAATAAATATGTTCTGAGAGAAATAATGTACTGCTACTAAATACCCAAATGTTCATTCCCTCTTTGCACAAGAAACCTGCTCTACTTGCTTCTATTTCCAATTCAACTTTTTGGCCCCAACCTAATTTCCCAACTTTAATTTTGTGTTATTTATCTGAATTTATAAATCATTCCCCAAACAAGCCATATATTTTCTTCCAGGATCCTATGGCTTTGTTTTACATTCTAAGCTATCAAAATTCTACGCATATTTGGGGCTCATTTCAAATGCTAACTTTTCATCAAACTTTCTATCTCTCCTCACCTCCAAAAATTAATCATTCTTTTCAGTTCTTACACAGAATTGAGCATACACTGATTACTTTGCTTAATAATGCTTTGTATTTTAACTTTGCCTAAGTTTATTCTTAATAACAGGACAATCAATTACACGACTGTGGTAAGTCTATGGAGACTCCTGGGATCAAGAAAAGGGGTTAAAAGTGAAAAGTCAAATATACCTGAACTTAATACTCTAGTTATGCACATGAAGCTGAGCCTCAAGAAAGCTCTGGGCACTGTCCTTTGACATGCTAATTTCACATGTATTAATAATCTTCCAAAATCTTAATATTCTGCTTAGACAAGTGAGAAAAAAAGAACTGAAGTGATCAAGTAATATCACTCAGAGAGCTAAATGTACCTACAGCTTTTTTTTTTCCTCCCAGTTAGAAACACACTTAAATTGAGGCACGGCATTCTCTGACAGAGCGTGTCATCACTTTTACTTTGGTTGGCATATTTCCATTATTCACAGTAAGAGTCCTAAAAAGGATCTAGAATAATCTAAATGTCTTCTAAGGTATTATTCAATCTCCAGGCAAGAAATTGACATTAACTTGCTGAATGCAGACCACAAATCAAGACAATGAAGCATCATCAACTAATCCTGTAGCACTGATCTTCTGTACAATTCATGAAGCACTTGTCATCTCCCCAAACTAGATATAATAGTAATACCCCATGCACATAAGAACCAATACTGTCTGTTTAATACTCTTCTCATACCCTGAGAATACTTACACAGGTCTCAAAGGAGGAACTGCTTGGTTTACTTTTTAAAAGCCTTAACAGTTAAGCTACTATAAGTGAAAAAAAACTGCCTAACTACCTTCACATGTTGCTCCTGTTATCACCTTTGATTTATTAAGAGTCTTATCAGAGAAAAGTTAGATCTTTCTACTTCTGATTTATCAAGAGCCTTGTTCAGAGAAAAGTTAGATCTTTCTACTGGCTATTACATGAAAGAAAAGGTGATCATTGCAATACCTGTAGATTCTTGGAATCTACCCCAGACCTACTTAACCACTCTCTGGTTAAGAGAGCATAGGAATCTCTACTTTGGGCACACTCACCAAATGATTTTGATGAGAGAAAAGCAGAAGTACAGAAAAGAGGATCATGGGAAGTAATGCTAACATTAGCTTTATGAATTAAAAGAGGATGATGTTTCAGGGACAGTATACCATCACTAGACTCAACTGTCCAAATTACCTCAAGATAAAAATCTAAACTGACCCACAGATATGCTTTGTTGAATATCTTTTCCCAACAAAAATCAGGAACAAAACTCACCTAGAAATTCAAGAATGGAAAAGATTTTCCTAAAAAATGATTTAATACCAACTATGACTAAATCAGAAAAATCGGGGAGCTTTTCTTTAGCTCGATCAAATTTCATAATAGCTAGCCCCATCCAAGTAATTATAAGGGGAGAACATACACAAACACACATACATACCTCCATACCCCACAAACAGACACAGATGAAATGTGATGATAAATCTCAGCTACCATTTATGAATACTTACTATGAGCCTATCCTTCAGGGACACTATACTAGACTCTAGGGATATAATAGAGAAAGATCCTTCTGATCCTGCCAATAACCTTTCATATCTACAGATATGAAAACTGAGGCTAAGAAACAGCCCATGATCAAATAAAATAAACAACATAGCACATGCATTCAGGCTTGCCCTATGCCAATGCTTACAAGTTTCCCACTATATCACAGCATCTAAAAAGCCTATACTAATGCTATACTATACTAAGGAAAAGTTAAAAAAATAAAAATCTTCCTTCTTGGCATTTAAATCTACTCAACCTAAGATTCAAAATTACACAATTTTGGAAAAAAAGGAAAAATTTCTTGACCTCATAAAGACTTGATACTGGTGGAGGGAAGACAAATAAATGTGATGATTCATTAAAATATGTATATAATTTTGGTCCAATGGAGGTGGTAATAGAGGTGGTGGTAGCTATGAGTTACCTTACATATGTAACACTTATAAAGCTCTTATTAGGTTTCAGGAATGTTCTAACTATTCGACACATATTAAATGATCTAATATTCACAACCAACCTATGAGGTCGATACTATCATTCTCATTTTGACAGATGAAGAAACTGAAAGAGAGAGGTTAAATAAAGTGTCCAAGGTCACAGAGCCATTAAATGATGGCGCATGTACATCTGCTCCCCGGTAAGGGGATTTTAAAAAGTTCATGTGGTAGCTAGGTCCCAGTCTGATGGTAATAAGTTAACAGTTAATAAAGTATTTTGAATTAAATGTAACTAAGAAATAAATTTGACAACACAGGATTTTAGAAATTGCAGACATTAGCGTTAAAAGACACTAGTTAATGGAAAGACATGCTTTGTTGTATTAAAAGTTACAAATCCATGCTGACATCTAAAGCAACATTTGGCCTGAAAGCTGCGGACATTCTAAAGGAATTACATAAAACCAAGCAGTTCCTTACTTTTATTAGTTATGTATAATCACAATTGGCAGAGCACAAAGCCTTACAACAGTTATGCGTAATGTATTAACCTATTCTTCTGAAGGCACAGAAAAAAAGTTCAGATTGGCATTTATAGATTTCCTTACTGATCTTCTCTGTCTCCAATTTAATATTCTACTGCCTCTACTCTTCATTTTTTTAAAAACTATTTTTAATTTACATATAAGATCCATTCTGTAGTGTACAGAATGTAATATAACAAATACATAGTCATGTATCTACCACCACAACCATCTGACTTCATTTTTTTTTCTTCCTTTACTAAAGAAGTTATGGGTTTACAGAACAATCATGCATAAAATACAGGATTCCCATATACCCTCTATTAACACCTTGCACTGGTGTTGAACATCTATTATAATTGATGACAGTACAGTTTTATAATTATACTATTAAAGTCCATGGTTTAACTTAGGGTTCACTGTTTGTGTAGTGTACCTCTATGGATTTCTTTTTTAATTTTTATTCTGTTACCATATATACAATCTAACACTTCCCTTTTTAATCATATTCAGATATATATTTCAGTGCTATTAATTGTGCTCACAATGTTGTGCTACCATCACCACCAATGGTTATCAAAACATCTCCATCATTCCAAACAGGAACCCTGTACATTTTAAGCCTTGATTTCCCATTCCCTATCCCCACCCCATCCCCTGGTAACCTGTATTCTAGATTCTGGCTCAATGAGCTTGCTTACCACCTTCATTTTTTCACACTAAAACTGGTGTGTTTCATTTGCTTAAAATGAAGGCAACAATACATTCATAATTGCTCCTCAGTGTTAAAATGTGTTTTAAAAAAAAAAAAAAAAAGGACATTTTCCCCCCAGCTCTTAAGTTTAATGACGTCTATGTATATAAAACAGCTCTTAACAATGCCTTCATTAGTTCAAACATTTAGATGCCTACGAAGTTACAGACACAATTAAGAAACTAAAGCCACCAAGATTATATAAAATATGATACATGCCAGGAAAGGAAATGGGTCATTCCAAGATAGTTTCATTAACATATGCAAAAGCCAAGTCAGAATAGGAAAAGTATATTCAGCAACAAGTTTGGTATAGCTAGAATGTAGGGTATATGGTGTGCAGCACAAAAGATAATGTTGAAGTCCTAGGCTGAAGCCAAATTTTAAAGCGGCAAGTGCTGGAATTTATCACTTAGGCCAATAGTTCTGAGGCTGCATATCAGAAACACATAGAGGAATGTTAGGGAAGAAAATTAAAATCCTGATGTTGAGAGCCCCACCGCCAGACCAATTAAATCCAAATTCCTGGGGACCAGGCATTTGAATACCCTGAATAACTCCCAGATTAATCTAATATACAGCCAAGGTCATGAGCCATTGAAACAGGCAAAGGGAAGACAAGACGGAAGAGATCACTAGGTAGAGAAATGACAGGATAAAATTTGTTTTTAGAAAGACAATATGGAAGATGAACTAAAAGGGAGAGAGACCAGTAGCAGGGAAGTTGAAAATTGCCCTGAACTAAGACAATGGGAGAGGCATGGAGAAATACTGTAGTCAAGAGACATTCTGTAAGTAGAATCAACAGGAAAATGATTATCTAGATGTGGGTGGCAAGGGATTATAAAATAATCAAGAATTATTTAAATTTCAACCTTTAAAAACGTAGGAAATAAAGAGAAGTCCAGTTTGGGTCACACTAAGTTTTAAATATGTCTAAAAGTAATTCAGAAAAACTGAGGCTGAGAATGAAATCAGAGCTAAAAATCTGGGGTCACCAACACATGTAAGTCATAGGAGTAGGTATCAGTCAGGGAGCACATGTAGAGCATTATTTCCAAACCAGGACCACCAATATCCATTATCTGGAGATTCCTGGGTCTCAATCCAGACATAAAGAATAAGATACTTAATTCTGAGAACCACTAAAGTAGATAAAGTAGTAGATAGGACCGAGGATGGAATCTTGGTGAGATCCAACAGTGTGCGTTCTATACCTAAGCACTGCACAGAATTTGCTGAACTGAGGTTTAAGTTTTTTGATTATCAGAACACAATCCAGAGAGAACTCCAAAGTAAGCTATTTTCGCTACAACTTACGCTGTGAAATCTGCAGCTGCTGTAGCTGCTTTGGTGGCATCCTTATTCAATGTTGCACCCCAAACAGCACCCTTATGACCCAAAAACGTTCCAATCCAGTCTCCTGTATCTCCCTGGCGAAGCATTGGTTTACCATCTAGAAAATATTTTAAAAGGCATGTGATTTAAAAGTTCAGATCACTCAAAATCTAAGTTTCAAAACATAAAGTGATTATGTTGAATAACAAAGAGGAAAATTGTTTTTATTGTTGATTCCCACTCACTGGGGTCACTAAGGAATGTCCGGAAATAAATTAAAAGTTGAGTCGATCATTCTTTCTGGGAAGCATTTGTGATTCAGTGGCAAGAATAAAGATTAAACAATCTAGATTTGAGACCGTATTTTGCACAAACTTCTTACCCGAAATCTCAGTTTCCCATTTGAAAAACAGGACTAATATCACACAGGAATGTCCACTGAGGTTCGGCACGAAAGCCTTTGTAAAATGCAAATATTAGATATTTCTCGGCATGGCCTCGTTTCTCCTGTCCCCAAATCCCGAAAAGATATTTATTGTGTTCACTGGAGGAGGCGTCTAGGAAAGCGCATAGCCCAGCTTCTCCAGAAATAGCAATAAAAATAAATTATGAAGAGGCCTTAATCGGGGGAGGGGCAATATTTAGCCTCATCAGAAGACTAAGAAAGGCATCTTTCGGCTCCAGATACGGTTTCCCTAACCCTCCCCCCTTTTTCCCGCAGATCAGGCTTGCCCCGGTGCCGAGGTGCTCGCGACCACTCCCCGCACTTGGGAGTACAAACCCCACTTCCTTCCAGTCCAGTCCCGGCCGTCGCAGACCCGGATCAGTGGCCATGCTTACCTTTGCAAGCGCTGATTAAGAAATAGCCGTAAGGCGTTATGCCGCTGAAGGCCAAATCAACCACAGGCCGCGTGTGGCCCGAGCAGGTAAGCGGTGTCTGCCTCATTGCCATGGCGGCGGCCAACCAGCGATATGGCTGGCGAGCTGAGGGTCTTCGTCGTCTTTCCTCTCCTCAAGGTCCCCCGCCCTGACACTGAGGCTGGGCCGGGAAACAGGAAAAGGAGGCCAATCCTGCGGCACCGGAGTCAGGCGGGGGCTTGGGAAGGGTCAGGGAATCCGCGACTGGCGGGCGACAGCAGCCGAGGGAGGGAAAGGGAGGGAGGAAGGAGAGAAGGGGAAGGGAACAACCGGAGTAGCTGCTCCTCCACAACCCACACCGTCCCCACCAATACCCGCAGGAAGTGACGATGAAGTGACGCTCAGCCTCCGTCGGAAGTGACGATAGGCGGGAAGGCGGGGTTACCCAGTAGAAGAGCCCTAAAGGAGGGGCGAGGGTAGGAACGCGCAGGTGCGAGTTGCGCGCGCGTTGAGCACGTGACGCCAGTGGTCCGGCGTTTGGCCGCGTGTGTGCGGCGCTTGGGGATGTTCTGGGCTGCTGGGGGCTGTCGCTGGTGCCAGGCTTGGGCCGGCTGGAGGCCACCTTGCTGTCGCCGGTCAGTGCTCGTTGGTTCCGGTTGTTCTTGCTTCCCTGTGGATTAAGCGCCGACCCATCCAACTGGCTGGAATGTCTGCATCTGAATGTCTAGATAGAAACCGGTATTGTTCGTAGTGGCGGCCAAAATTAGCAAACACCGTCTAACAACTTTTTTTCAATGCTTCTTAAAATTAAAAAATCTCTAGGAAGCTCCTTTGGTGTGGCTACAATAAGGAAGGCCGTTTTTAAAAAGGCTTTTCCCCAATTACGCCCTCTGAGGTGGAACTTCCTTATAGTGTTAGGTTTTTAAATACAGTTAGTTAGCTTCGAATTACATTTTCGTTTGAGGATTTGATAGGACTCTAGAGTACTGGTCCCCAACTTTTTGATGAAATACATAAATAAAGTTTGAGCCTGCGCTCCCAATATTTGGATAATAATTTGTAAATTACATACACGTACGTTAAAATACATAGACAAAAAATGAAAATTTTAAAGAAACTATATAAATATAATAGAAACTGATACTGTGTTCCTGCAGGCAGCACACTTTGGGGACCGCTGCTCTGTGTAACTGCCAGAACTGTTCATTTGCTCGTAAGAAAGCTTTCCAAAGGAGGAAATTCGCATTCTCTGAGCAAGTTTGTTCTTTCCTTTAATGTTAGACTTTAAGACCCAAACGCAGAGCTTTTTGTCTCTTTTGTTTGCTACTGTACCCCCATGCTTGGTACTTGGTGCATACCAGTAAATACTTATTGAATTGATAAAGGGCATGGTGGGACCCTAACCCCCCTCAGCAGAAACCCACGACTTTAGGAAAATAAACTCCCCTCGGTCCCTTTCTCCCCTCCTCCCCTTTTCTCTTCATGGAGTACACACCCTTAGGAAGATAAGTGCTTCCCACCTGCCCCTTTGAACTGGAATTTACAACTCTAAACAGATAATGACTTTTCCTCCCTAATGGCCCTCTGCTTTTGGGAAGATAAGCTAACCTCCCACTTCTGCTTTTGTAACCCTACCTGCCCACTTGCTTAGGAATTTGCCTGCTTAGTATTCCTATATAAAAATCGAGAAACAGGGCTTAGAATGTGGAGACTGAGTTCTCCTCTGGGCCCACACTCAATAACACTTCGTTCATCCGTCCCCTCAAGAGTGTTGCTTGGGTTTCATTCCGTCTGCCATAACAGAATCACATGAATGTCTGAATGTTTTCATCTCCAACTTTATCTGGTGAATGTCTACCTTCCTTCAAGATTCATATCAAAATTGTCCTTCAAGATTCAAGTCAAATGACATTGTCCCCTTCCTAATTTCTCATCACTTTTTTCATTCACTTAATAACACTTATATTTTTTATTTATTCTTTTTTGTCCTACTACACTTTGTGCCATCCTCACGTTGTTCTCCAACACATACCTCCCCCCACCCTCACACGCTGAAGTTAAAAGCTCCTTAATGGCAACTATTTTGTCTTTATCATATTTGGACTCTAGGACCAGAAAAACAGATGGCATTTAGTAAGTGCTCAATAAATGATTGTTTACTAGTTAAATAAATGAATGAATTGCATTACTGGTGGAGGTGAAAAAACAAAAGGTTAAAAACAAAACAACTTGTCAATAAAACATTTTATGTTCATTTATTTCTCACTGTGTGTACTTAAAAGTATATAACGATAAATATGGTACCTACTTTGGCTCTAAAAATATATACATCACTTCCTGCTCATTTGGATTCTGAATTCTAAGAGTATTATTTATCATTAGCAATTGCGTGGGCTTCAAGATCAATATTAGAAGATAGGTTAATAAAAATAATATTAAGCACATTAAGTAAAGAATAAAATTCATTATATCAATAGATGTGTAAAAAGTTTGGACAGAATTCAGCATTCATTCATTCGTGATAAAAACTCTCAGATGCTAGAAATAGAAAGGAATTTTCTTGACCTGATAGAATATCTGAATGAGACACCACACTTAATGGTGAAACACTGAAAGCATTCCCTTCTGATCAGGAACAAGGCGGATATTTGCTATTGCCACTTCCATAAAGCCTTGTATCTGAAGTTTAGGTAACACAAAATATAGGAAAGAAATTCATAAATCTGTGATTATGTATAGATGAGATTACATATGAGGAAAAAAATCTAATTACTGGAATTAATGAGTTTAGCAATATTGCTGATTTTTTTTAATTGTAGTGAAAGCAATTGTGTTTCAATACACTAGCAACAAGCAGAAAATTATATAATTTTTAAATATGCCATATGAAATAGAGTCAAGAGATATAAAGTACTTGGGAATAAATCTGACAAAGAATGTGTTTCTTCCCTGGAAAAAGCTAGCACACTAAAATGGAAAAATCTAGGAGAATTTAATGAAGGGATCATTTAGTAGGGTGTGGTCAGGATCAAAGACAACCAATAAGGTGAAGAATCCCAGGGAGGAAATAGAATACTCACCATAGATAGATTAGGGCCATGAGAGGAACAGTTACCTGAACCTGAACTCAGAGCGGTGGCCGTAGGAGAAGGCTTCTGTTTTAGTTTGCTAAAAGCTGCTGGGAGCAATATAACAGAAGTGGGTTGGCTTTTATAATGGAAATTCATTATGTTAAAAGCTTACATGTACTGTTCATCCTTCAATGCCTGGCTTGCTTCACTCAACCTAAGGTCCTCAAGATTCATCCATGTTATCCCATGTGTTAGCATTTTATTTCTTCTTACAGCTGAGTAATATTCCATTGTATGTATGTGCCACAATACTGGTATTCTACTATAGACATATTGTGATTCTAGCGATGGAAGAATTTACAACATTGATAGGAGCCAGTGGCCACTGGAGGCTCTGGGGACAGGGAGAGGGAAAAACAGGTGTAATAGGGGGACTTTTTCAGGACTTGGGAATCGTCCTGAGTGACATTGCAATGACAGATATAGACCATTTTATATCATCACATAACATGCAGAATTGTGTGGGAGAGAGTGTAGACTACAATGTGAACTATGGTCCATGCTTAATGGCAAAGCCCCAGGATGTGTTTATCAATTACAATGAATGTGCCACACTAATGAAGGATGTTTATGTAGGAGGCTGTAGGAGGTGTGGGAAGTGGGGCATATGGAAATCCCTATTTTTTGTGT
>JAQZBX010062563.1:0-16863 GCA_029593785.1 Cabassous unicinctus
ATTCTGGCTTTGTCATTGGGTGATGCTGGTCTCATGGAATGAGTTATGAGGTGTTCCCTTGTTCAATTTATTAGAGGAGTTTGATGAGTATTCTTTTAATGATTGTTAAAAGTCACAAGTGAAGCCATTGTGTCCTGTGCTTTTCTTCCTTAGACAACTTTTATTAATTATTTCATCTAATTTCTTCTTATTGGTTTAATAAGAATTATATCCTCCTGAGTCCAGTGAGTAGTTTGTGTGTCTGTATCTTGAAATTTGACAATTTTATCTGGATTATTTAATTTGTTGGCATGAAGTTGTTCATTGTAACTGTATTGATCAGCCAAAGGGCTGCTGATGCAAAGTACCAGAACTCTTTTGACTTTTATAAAGGGTATTTAGTTGGGATAAAAGCTTACAGTTACCAGGCCCTAAAGCATCCAATGCAAGGTAACATAAGAGGTACTTTCTCATCCAAAGTCTGTTGCCACATGTTTGCACAAGATGGTGGCTGATGTCTGCAAGGGATCAGCATTCCTCCTTTTTCTTAAGGCTCCATCATCCCAGCTTCTTCTGATCTCAGCTGTAGGCTGGCATAAGGTTCATCACTCTTTCTGGGGCCGTGTCTATGGAGGACTCTCGCTTCCTGTGTATCAGCTTCTCTGTATTTACTTCCCTGTGAGAGTCTGTTTTATCTCCACTAAGGGGGTGGTGTCACAAACTGAGTCACTCTAATGATGTGGTCAAATAAAAGCCCTAACCTTGATTTAATAAAGTAAAAGTGAAATCTCTGAATCTACTACAATGTAATATACTGAGACAAAGAAACCAGTTTACAAACACAATCCAGTATCTATTTTTGGAATTCAGAAATAATATCAAACTGCCACATTCCACCCTCTAAATTCCAAAAAGACATTTAAATATTGAGAAAAATCCTTAAATCACTAATCCCAAGTACCAAATCATATTACAATCAGTTTAAAGAAATACAGTTTGTCTTGGGGCAAAGTTCCATATGGCTGTAGACCTCTGAGACTTACAAAACCATTTATCTGCTCCCAAAATATGAAGGGACACACAAAGGATAAACATTTGCATTACCATAAGTAGAAAGTAGGAGGGAAATATGAGTCATGGGTCCTATACAATTCTGTAAACCTGCAGGGCATATTTCATTATATTTCAAAGTGTGAGAGTCATTCTTAAGATGATGGGTTATTCTAACTGGGAACTCATGAGGACCCACCCTTTCCACAGGCTTGCCCAATGTCCATTTTCTAGGTTCCACCCTGTTCAAGCATCTGGGTGGTGACCTAGCTCCAGATCTCACCCTCCAAGTGTGTTGGGGTGATGGTCACACTTCACCCTATCTTTGGAGTAGAATCTCAGGCCCCTTAGTACAGTCAGGTGACAGCAATATTCTCCCTAATCTCTGGCCTACAGGCCCAAACCTCTCAAGCAATGAGTTGTCAACCTGGACCTTCCATAATCTCTAGGGGGAAGCCCCATGTCTCTAAGACCTATGGGAGGTTGTACTTACTCTCCCCAACCCCTGAGGAATGTGCTCCACCCTCTCTGTAGCCTGGGATGGCAAAACTCTCCCCAAACATTGGTCTGGAACATCCACCTTCTTCAACTGCCAGGACAAATTCACCCTCTCTACATGGGTGGGGTTCCTTTTTCATCCAAGGAGATGTCTTCATTCCAGATCTCAGCTTCCATGATTTTCCTCTTAAAGCTGTTTTTCTTTCCATCTCTCCCTTCCATGTTCCTTTTAGTCCAGGCTGACAGTGGTTTTGTTCATACAGTTCTTGCAAAAAGCTTGTTGGTTTAGCATGCAAGAAGCAGGGTTCCAAGGCATCAGACAGTGAAATTTTCCACATGTCTTTCCTAGATAACTGCATTTTCAATCCTGATTTACAATTTCTAAATTTAGTTAAGTCCTCAAATGGGACACTATCATCTGGGAGCTTGATTTCCAGAGGCTTAGAATATCCAGAATCAGTTTCTGGTTTCTTTATTCCCAACCATTCAGTTCTCAACCTGTTTTCTCACCTAGCATTTTACTATAACCTGCAAGGAGAAGCCAAGCCACGTTCTCCAAGTTTACTTTGGAAAGTTCTCCAGATAAATGCCCAGGCTTGCCATTTTCAAATTCTGCCTTACATAAAACATCAGGAGTCAATCTTGCAAAGTTCTCTGCAACTTTAAAATATGGATCACCTTTCCTCCAATTTACAATAATAGTTTCATCATTTACTTCTACGTTCTCATAAAAAAGTCTCTTTAGCATCCATATTTGTACCAAGATTCTCTTCAAACCACTCTAGTTTTTTCTATCAAACATCTCACAATTATTTCATTCTCTGGCCTTATCAAAAACAACTTTAGGCTCCATTATACTACCAACAGTCTCTGAAAGCAATCTAGGCTTTTTCTATCAAACATCTCACAATTCCTCCAAAAGTATCCCTTATCCATTTATAAAAATTTTCCCAGCATTTTGGTACTTGGAAAATCACTTCCCCACTCCTTGGTAACAAATTCTGTATTAGTCAGCCAAAGAGGAGCTGATGCAAAGTACCAGAACTCTGTTGGCTTTTATAAAGGGTATTTATTTAGAGTTGAATCTTACATTCACCATGCCCTAAAAAGTCCAACTCAAGATACCATAACAGGTACTTTCTCACCCAAAGTCTGTTACCAAGAGTTGACACAAGATGGCAGGCCATGTCTGTGATTGTTCAGTCTTGGTGGGGATAAAACAAACTCTCATGTGGCAGTAGACAACAGAGGAGTAGATATGCAGGGAGAGAGAGTGCACTATAAACATGGCCCTGGGAAGAAAGACAAGCCTTATGCCAGCCTACAGCTCTAAGATCAGAATAAGCTGGGACAACAGAGTGTATTTTACTTAATATCTACATATTTGTGAACTTTCCAATTTTTCCTCTGTAATTGATTTCTTAATTTCACTCTTACAAGAAGATATTTCATTGTTTCAATCTTTTTAATCTTATTGAGAATTGTTTTGTGACATAACATATAGTCTACCCTAGATGATGATCCTTGTGCATTAGAGAAGAATTTTTATTCATTGTTCTGGGGTGAAATAGTCTATATATTACTGTTAGGTCTCTTTGTTTTATAGTATATTTCAAGTATTCTATATACTGATTGATTTTGTCTACATGTTCTAGCCATTATTGAAAGCAGTGTATTGAAGTATGCTATTATTAATGTAGAACCATCTATTATTCCCTTCACATCTCTCTACACTTGCTTTAATATATTATTATGAGCATCTTCTATTAGTGCACATATACTAATAATTGTTAGATACTCTTGTTGAATTGATATTTTATCAGAATATAGTTTTCTTCTTTGTCCCTTATCACAATTTTTGACTTAAAGTCTCTTTTATTTGACGTTAGTATAGCTACTGCAGCTATCTCTTGATAACAATTTACATGGAATACTTTTCTAACCTTTCACTTTCAACCGACTTGTGTCTTGAATTTAAGGTAATTCTTTTAAACAGCATATCCCTGTGCCAAGCTTTTTATCCATTTTGCCTATCTTTGCCTTTCAACTGGAGAATTTAAACCATTTAGAATTAAAGTAATGTAATGTACAGATAATGCAGGAATTCATTCTGCCATTTTGCTATTTGGTCTTTACAAATTTTATACCATTTTTTGTTCCCCAATTCTTCTTTTAATTTGTACTCTCCTTTTATTTGATATTTTTATATTGTGATATTTTGAGTTCCTTCTCATTTCCTCTGCATGTAATTTTTCAGATAATTCTTTGTGGCTATATTGGAGCTTAAATATAATATCTTAAATCTATAACAATCACCTTTCATTTGATACCAGCTTAAATTCAATACCACTTAAAAACACTATTTCTGTACTTCTGTCTCCCCACAAGTTTTTTGTTGTACTTGTTTCAAATGAAATCTTTATACATCATATGCTGAAAACCTTAGATTTATCAAAACATTTTTACATGTGAATTTAAGTAAATATTAAAATGAAAAAAGTGGAGTTACTCAGGCAAAAATAAAATACTGGAGTTTATAATTACTCATATGAGTTCCTTTATGTGTCTTAAATACACTTCTTGTATACTTTTCTTTCAGTCTAAAGAATTCCAGTTAGCATTTCTTGCAGAGGATATCTAGTGATATGAACTCCCTCACATTATTTTTAATCTAGAATTTCTTAAACTCTCCCCCATGTTCATAAGACTATATCACCATATATTATATTTTTGTTTGGCAATTGACTTCTGGCACTATAGTGTGTCATCCCACTCCTTTTTTACTTCCATAATTTCTGAAGACAAACAGGCATTTGGTCATATTAGGACTTACCTGGACATGATATATTGCTTTTCTCTTGCAGCTTTCAGAACTCTCTCCTTGTCCTTCACATTCAATTGTTTGACTGCAATGTGTCTTTGCATGTTTCTCATCAATTTTATCCTGTTTGGAGTTCATTGTAGTTTTGAATATTCATATCTTTCATGAAATTGGGGATATCTTCATCATCATTTCTCTGAATAGTCACTTGACTCCTTTCACTATGTCTTCTCCTCCTGGGACTCTCATAATGTGCATCCTGGTACACTTGAAGTAGTTCCACAGGTCTCTTAGATTCTGTTCACATTTTCATTCTTCTTTTATTTCAGCTTCTCACACTGGAATATTTCAATTGTCTTGTCTTCAAGTGCACTTATTCTTCTTCCAGGTCTAATCTGTTGTGAAATTTTCTAAGTATCTTATTTTTTCAGTTATTGTGGACTTACTTAAGAATTTTTCTTTAATTCCTTTAAATCACTTATATTTCTTTATTAAGATTCTCATAGAGCTCATTCATCATTTTCCTGAAACCCTTTAGTAATTTCTTCTTTTATTCTTGGATCTCTTTGAGTATATTGAAGATTTGTTTTCAAAGCTTTTGGCTGGTATGTGCAAAATCTGTGTTTCTTTGTTGATGGCTTGTGATGTGTAATCTTGTTCCTTTTGGATGAGCCATCATTTCCTGTTCATTGTTTGGCTTGTAGTCGTGTGTTACATATAGCATATTTTCATATGTTAATATGTTAACTATGGTATTTAGTCTCTAATATTTTTGTTACTTAAATTTTTATCCAACTAGTTATATGACAAAAATTTCCTCAATTACCAGGTGTGAACAAAAACAAGGAAACAAGAAAATGCAAGTATCACCTTTTATAATCTTTGAAAATTTGCTCTGTGCTGGCTGGTGCTCTATGTCCTTCCAAGCAGATCAGACTTAAGTGAAATTACAGGTCTTTCTGTGTCTTTTCTGATCCTAAGTCTTGTCCTGATCTTGCACTCCTGGTCTTAAGATTGTGTTCCTAATCTTAGGTTGACTTAGGAATAAGTTCTTGGCCTTAGGATTTCCCCTGTTTATGTAATCAGAATGTCCCCTCTGCTCTCTATGAATTAGATTCCATCCTCCCACCCCAGTGCTTGATTTATGTCTTTAAATCCACAATCCTTTGCCTTAGACCACTATGATTTAATTATACATTTCTTAGAGGACATTAACTGTGTCAAGTTGCATTTACCTAGAGAGCAAGTTCTGGCACTGAGCCACAGTGATATGGTCCAGTCCTTCAGATGGCCACTGGATAGATTGGCAATGACATGTAGATATTCTTATATGGGTGGAGGGCTTACTATGGTCCATATGGAACTGAATCATAGACTTGCAGAAGCACAGACCACTCCAAAATGTACCAGATAAGGATTAGGGGAGGGGACCCTAAGTGCACCATAAGTTTCTCTTACTAGCTTTAAGTAGCACTTTCTTGATTCCATACTCCCCCATTAATGCAACACTAATTTTTTTTCCAGAGTTTTGGGGAAAATGGATATGCCAATCTTGGTTAATTGTTAAAACATTCTATGGGGAAATGAAAACTGGAGCCTCAGTTAGTATACTTGTATTCTCTTTTTTTTTCATTATTCTTTTTCAAGTGATATATTTATATGACACTAAAATATTATGCCTTTATTAGAAGGCTGGCCATCATTTTTCCTCTCACTCATCTCAATAGGGAAATCTTTCTGGTTCTTCTATGCATTTCGATACATTCTGAATTATAATACCCACTTTTCAAAAGTTTGCAGCATCTATCATGCCAATTTATACTTCAGAGAGTTACATTCTTCCCAAATACCCAATAATAGAGAACTTCAAAGTATGATTAGGGTAGGTAATGATCTGTTTAAAAATGATCTTTTTTTTTTAAATGATATATGAAGATTTCTGTTATCAATAGTTTGGTGTGAAAGGACTGAAAAAATAGGATATAAAATTTGTGTAAATTTTGAACTAATGCAAGTACCATGAATGAAATAATTCTTAATCTAGATACTAAAGCATAAGTAAAAATATGTAAAGGCAAAGGATTTATGATGACATTTCATGGATATCTGTAAACTTAAGCAAATTTAGTACTTAAAAGATTTTTTGAAAATAAAGATATCCAGAGAAGTTTTACTCTGACAATTTCTGATATTTATTTGCTGGATATCAAGAAATACCTATGGTCCATGTACATATGTGCTGGAACTATGTAACCCAGAAAACATGTTCTTAAACTTCATCCATGCCTGTGTGTGTGGATACATAATAAATAAGATCTCTTCAAGATTTTACTTCAAAAAAGGTGTGGATGGGTTTTAATCCTATTACTGGAGTCCTTTGTTAGCAGAATGAAATTCAGATAGAAAGAGATAAACTTAAAAGCAGCCAGAAGCTGAACACTCAATGGAATATAGAAAGGAAGAGAGAAGACAGCAGAGACCACCATGTGCACTGCCATGGGACAGAGAAACTAAGGACCAAGGAATTGCCGGCAGCCAGCCTCAGAAACCCATAGGCTTCTAGGACAGACATTGACTTCATGATACCTTGATTTTTGTTTTCTTCCTAACTTCAAAACGATGAGCCAATATGTCTCTATTGTTTAAGCCAACCCACTGCTAATATTTGCTTGAACAGGAAATTAAGGAAAATTAAACATTCTTTTAGTGTTTTATTGTGTTTCATCTGTTGACAATTGATGAGGAATAGGTTTCCCACTCATGTTGTTGTCCACATTTTAAAATAGTGAAGGAAATAAATTCTAAATGTTCCTGTGGTTAAGGAGTAGGAAAAACCACATAATTATTTTTTATACATAATGCCAATCATTTAAACATCATGATACACTGAAGGAGAAGAAAAATTGCAACTTCAGCAGAGAGATACTTGAGAATTTGTAAAAATTTGAAAAGAGATGCAATATGAAGAGATAGAGTATAGGAAAAGCTAAAGATCAATATCTAATGAATGTTTTTGATAAAGCAAATGAAAAATCAATTGGAAGTCTCCTTAGGTCTAATAACCTGCCCCATAGATGAATAATATCAACTTTATTATTGAGTATTGCATTTCATATGTAATAAAAAAGTTAAAAATATATTAATAGAAATAGTATAAATATGGCCCAGTAGCTGAAAATTTCTTGAATATTTGAATTTATTTAGGTCTTTTCATACACTAGATTCTCTTATTCTATGAAGGTTGAAATTAATATATACTAACAGAGTTAGGAAAGAAAATGAAAAGAGAAATAATTGTATTTCTTTATTTCAGTACACTCTCCTTTGTTCATTTCCTGTACATTAAATTCCTGACTAGATGAGATACATTGAAACAAAAAAAAAAGTGTATTTGATTCATAGGTAATTTACATTGACTCCATTTTTTAAATTTAAGAACATATATAAAATTACATTTAAAGATATTGAAATAAAATGCAAGGTAAATATACAAATGGACAGATAAGGAGTACTGCAGATAACCTGGCACTGTCTGGGGAGAGGATTCCTGGGCCCATTGGCAGTCGTTCTCTAAACTGCACCTGTATCAGATACAGTGAAGAATGCTGGCAAACTTAAGTCAATGGTGCCTTTGGCTCCTCAGTTTGGTGAGGAAGTCTAGTGTGCCTCAATGCCAGTTACCTCTGCACACTTATGGGGAGGCATCACTGAGTGCTCCCTGGGACCTGACTTCATCTCCAAGATGCCATGATTCCAGCACAGTTTTTTCATATGTAGAATAGGTACTCTTAGAAGAATGCTCTGGGTTCTGGGCTTCTAGGTTCTTGGCTATGTCGCAGAAAGGAATTTAGGGATATACCATGGGGTAGGCAAGGGAGAAAATAATTTATTAAGAAATGAGGATAGACAGGAAAGATGGTGTTGGTTTAGGAGGGCACTAACTGACTCACTCTGTGAGGATGGCTGATTGGGTCAGGGCCCTGCCCAGGGGTCTGTGCTGTGGGTACATGGAGTGAATATCTTGGGGACATCTATCTGGAGGCAGCTTGATGCCGTGGATTGTTCAGTAGAGATTCATGAGTTTTAAGCCTGCCTGTGGTGGTTAACACAGCCAGCTGAGCCCAACCCTCAGGGAAAAGGTTGGTTAGAGCTGCGACTCCCACTTGCAACCCGGTGAGAGGGAGCTTTCTCCGAGAGTGGGAGGGTTCTGGCGCAGGGTTGAGAGGGGTTTCCTTTCTGTGGATTTGGCTACCTGGAGGCCCTTGCAGCTTTGGGGAACAAAATAGCTGGATTAAATCAACACCAGGCAGAGGGGAGGGGCGAATCTTCTGAGGAAGTTCATTTACCCAGCAGCCCGGTGACACTGAGGATTGGCTCCAGAGGGGGTGGAGTCAACCAATTTTATTGTTCTGCACTGACAAGTATCAGAGCTTCAGCTGCCCTGGGGAGGCCAGGAAGTGGGAAGTGCTTGATTTGTTTCCATGAGCCTATTTAGGGTCCCCTCAGTGAAGGAGGTCGTCTAGAAGAGGACTTCATATAGGTCCCTTATTTTGCAAAAAATAAATAAATAAATAAATAAATAAATAAATAAAAGAGTCAGTTTAAAAAATAAAAAATGAATCCTTTTTTAAAATTTACTTTAACAGCGAAAATCTGCCTCAAAACCTGCAGATAGAAATTTGCAGGGCAATTGATTGATAGACACAAGCAGGCTGAGAGTTTCCACAAGGCCTCAAGAAGGAATGCTGTTCTTCCTTAGTTTTGTTTGACTGCTTGCTTGTGTGGTGGTTTGGATTTTCTCTGTTTATTAGTTGTTTCTTGTTTTTCTTTCCTCTTTCCTACCCCCCTTATTTTTCCCTTCTTATTTTTTTTAATAAGTGCTGCTACCTTGTCTCTTCTTTGCTGTGCTTCTTCTTCAGTGATTTCCCATTCTCTATTTACATTGATTTTGTCTTCCAAGCCATCACTTCCCCTTCCTTCATCTTTCTGCCTTCTGCTTTTTGTTGTGGTTCTTACATACCACATTTTTTCAATAGCACACAACTTAAGGGTAAAGAGTATCAATTTCTATTTAATCTATTCTGTTTTCTTCTTTTTAAAATTAATATTAACTTTTTCCTTCCAGCCCTTTCCTTACTCTTTCTCTCCCTCCTCATAATTCTAGTGTTCTAAATAATTATATGTATATTCCTCTATTTGGTTTCCAAGTCCATTGTAGGTACTTCACTTTTTTTCCTATAACTCTACACTGCCTTCATGAGTTAAATATTCATTTCATTAAGTCTTATTCAGACACTCTTCTTTTATAAAAATTACTATTATCTTTCTTTCTTTCTCACATCTTTCAATTACTCTGGCCCTAATCTTTTGCCTTCAAGGTAACCTAGAAAGAAGCAAGGAAATAAGATAAGAAGAAAAAGTGCCAAAGAGAAAACTTAGCACACACACAGAACCACCAGCTAAATAAAATGCTAGAGCAGAGAGATAAGCTAATCAACTGAATAAACCCATCAGGATAAAATGATGACTTGAAGGCAATAAAAAATTACTAACCACACTGAGAAACAGGAAGACATGGACCAGTTCAAAGAACAAACTAAATACCAGAAAGAGATGCAGAGCATCGAACAACTAATCAAGTCTTTCCAAACAAATATCATGGACCATCTTAATGAAGTGAAGGAAGAGATTAAGAATATTAAGCAGACACTGGGAGAATATACTGAAGAAATTGTAAACATACCTGAAAAGATAATGGATATGATAGTGATCAATGGCACAATTTAAGAAATAAAAAAGATGCTGGATTCACATAACAGCAGATTTGAACAGGCAGAAGAAAGGATTAGTGATGTGGAAGACAATACATCTGAAATCAAACAGATAGGAGAACAGGTAGACAAAAAGATAGAAAAAATCCAGCAGGGACTCAGGGATTTAACTGACAACACAAAACACGCAAACATATGAATTATGGGCATCCCAGAAGGAGAAGAGAAGAGAAAAGGAACAGAAGGAATTTTGAAGGAAAATATGGCTGAAAACTTCCCAACCCTATTGAGAAAGAAGGATGTGCAGATCCAGGAAGCACAGTGCACCCCAAGCAGTATAAATCCTTACAGGCCAACTCTAAGACATATACTTGTCAAAATGTCCAATGCTCAAGACAAACAGAAAATACTCAAGGTAGCAAGAGAAAAGAGAACCATCACATACAAAGGAAGCACAATAAGATTAAGTGCTGATTTCCCAGCTGAAACCATGGAGGTAAGAAGACAGTGGTATGGCAGAGTCAAAGTACTAAAGGGAAAAACCTTCCAGCCATGAATTCTCTATCCAGCAAAACTGGCATTCAAAAATGATGGAGAGTTCAAAATATTCACAGATAAACAGAGATTAAAAGAGTATGTCAATAAGAAACTGGCACTTCAAGAAATACTGAAGGAAGTTCTACAAGTTGAAAGGAAAAAACAAGGGAGACAGAGTAGGAGGAGAGTTTAAAAACAACTAAAAAGACAAAAACAGGAAAAAAAACAACATATGACATACATTAACCCAAAGAAAATATGGCTGAAGTAAGAAATTTGTTGTGAGTAATAACACTGAATTTTAATGGATTAAATTCAGCACTCAAGAGACACAGATTCGCAGAATGGATAAGGAAATATGATCCATCAATATGCTGTCTACAAGAAACCAACCTTTGACCCAGGGATGCAAGAAGGCTGAGAGTGAATCACTGGAAAACCATTTTACAAGCTAACAATAGCCAAAAAAGGCCAGGAATAGCTATTCTAATATCAGACAAAATAGATGTTAAATGCAATACTATTGTAAGAGACAAAGATGGACACTATGTAATAGTAAAAGGGGTAATCTGTCAAGATCAGAGAACAATCATAAACATTTATGTACCTAATCAGGGTGCCTCAAAATAAATGAGGCAAACACTGGAAAAACTAAGTGGAGAAATAAATGCCTCTACAATTATAGCCGGGGACTTTAATACACCATTATCATCATTAGACAGAACATCTAGACAGAGAATCAGTAAAGAAAGAAAGACTTTGAACAATACATTAGAGGACATGGACTTAATAGACATATACAGAACACAACACTCAAATAAAGCAGGATTTACATTCTTCTCAAGTGCACATGGATCATACTCCAGGAAAGACCAATGCTAGGCCACAAAACAACTCTAAATGAATTCAGAAAGATGGAGATTATACAGGGTAATTTCTCTGAGCACAACGGAATGAAATTGGAATCACTAAGGACCAGATAAGCAGATTAGGCACAAAGATATGGAAGTTAAACAACACACTCTTAGACAAACAGTGGGACAAGGAGGAAATCTCAGAAGTAATCAGTAATGACCTGGAAACTAATGAAAATGACACCACATCATATAAAAACCTATGGGATTCAGTGAAAGCTGTCCTGAGAGGGAAGTTCATAGCCACAAATACAAATATTAAAAAAGAAGAAAGAGCTAAAATTGAAGACTTAACTTCACACTTGGATGAATTGGAAAAACAAGAACAGACTAAACCTAAACAAAGTAAAAAGAAGGAAATAACAAAGATTAGAGGCAGAACTAAATGAAATAGAGAATAAGAAATCACTACCAAAAATAAAGAAAACCAAAAGCTGGTTCTTCAAGAAGATCAATAAAATTGACAAACCCTTAGCCAGACTAACAAAGAAAAAGAGAGAACAGACGCAAATACACAAAATAAGGAATGAACAAGGGGATATTACTACTGACCCCACAGAAATAAAGAGTATCATAAGAGGATACTTTGAAAAATTATTTGCCAACAAGAATGACAATTTAGAGGAAATAAGCAAGTGTCTAGAAACTCACAAATAGCCTACATTGATGAAAGAATGAATTGATGAACTCAACAGTCTAATTACCAGTAAAGAGATAGAATCAAACATCAAAAACCTCCCAACTAAGAAGAGCCCAGGACGAGATGTCTTCACAGCTGAATTCTACCAAACATTCCAGAAAGAGCTAACACCAATTCTGCTTAAGCTCTTCCAAAATATGGAAGTAGAAGGAATATTGCCTAACTATTTCTACAATGCCAATATTGCCCTAATACCAAAACCAAACAAAGATACCACAAGAAAGGAAAACTACAGACCAATTTCTCTAATTAACCTGGATGCTAAAATTCTCAACAAGATACTTGCTAATCGCATTAAACAACATATCAAAAGATTTATATATCATGACCACGTGGGTTTCATCCTGGGTATGCAAGGATGGTTCAATATAAGAAAATCGATCAATGTAATACACCACATAAACAGATTGAAAGAAAAAAAATCACATGATCATCACTTTAGATGCAGAAAAATCATTCAACAAAATACAGCATTCTTTCCTGATAAAAACACTGCAAAAATAGGAATAGAAGGAAACTTTCTGAATATGATAAAGGGTATATATGAAGAACCCAAAGCTAACATCATCTTCAATGGTGAAATCCTAAAAGGCTTTCCTCTGAGATTGGGAACAAGACAAAGATGCCCACTATCATCACTCCTATTTAATGTCATCTTAGAAGTATTTGCCCTAGCACTGAGGGAATAAGAAGATATAAAAGGAATCCAAATTGGAAAAGAAGAAGTAAAAATTTCATTATTTGCAGACGACATGATCCTATACGTAGAAAGCCCTGAGAAATATATAGCAAAGCTTCTAGAACTTATAAAGGAGTTCAGTAATGTCACAGGCTATAAGATCAATGCTCAAAAATCAGTAGCATTTCTCTATACCAATAACGAGCAACCTGAGGAGGAAATCAAGAAAAAAACACCATTTACAATAGTAACTAAAAGAATCAAATACCTAGGAATAAATTTAACTAAAGATGTAAGGAACTTATATGCAGAAAACTACACCACACTGTTAAAGGAAATCAAAGAAGACTTAAATAAATGGAAGAATATTCCTGTTCATGGATTGGAAGACTAAACATCATCAAGATGTTTATCCTACCGAAACTAATCTACAAATTTAATGCCATCCCAATAAAAATCAACACTGTATTTTTTAAGGAACTAGAAAAAGTAACTACAAAATATATTTGCAAAGGTAAGAGGCCCTGAATTGCTAAAGAGATATTGAAAATGAAAAATGAAGTTGGAGGTATCACATTACCTGACTTTAAAACATACTACAAAGCTGCAGTACTCAAAACTGCATGGTATTGCTACAAGGATAGACATATTGACCAACGGAACCAAATTGAGAGTTCTGATATAGATCCTCACATATACAGTCATCTGATATTCGACAAGGCCACCAAGCCCACTCAGTTTGGACAGAATGGCCTCTTTAACAAATGGTGCTTGGAGAACTTGATATCCAAATCCAAAAGAATGAGAGAAGAATACCATCTCACACCTTATACAAAAATCAACTCAAGATGGATCATATATCTAAATATAAGAGCCAAAACCATAAAGGCCTTCGAAGATAATGTAGGGAAGCATCTACAGGACCTTTTAATAGGAAATGGTTTCATGAACTTCACCCCCAAAGCACGAGTAGCAAGAGGAAAAAATCGATAAATTTGATCTCCTCAAAATTAAAAACTTCTGCACCTCAAAGGATGTTATTAAGAAAATAAAAAGTCAGCCTACCCAATGGGAGAAAATATTTGGCAATCAAATATCTTATAGGAGCCTAATAACCTGCATAAATAAAGAAATCCTACACCTTGAAAATAAAAAGACAAACAACCCATTTAAAAAATGAGCATGTGACTTGAAAAGACACTTCTCCAAGGAAGAAATACAAATGGCTGAAAAGCACATGAAAAAATGCTCAACATCACTAGGTATTAGGGAAATGCAAATTAAAACTACAATGAGATACCTTCTTACACCCATCAGAATAGTAGCTATTAAAAAAACAGCAGACTAGAAGTTTTGGAGAGGATGTGGAGGAGTAGGAACCCTCATCCACTGCTGGTGGGATTGTGGAATGGTCCAGCCACTGTGGAGGACAGTTTGGCAGTTCCTCAGAAAACTAACAATAGATCTTTTGCATGATCCAGTGATTCCACTTTTGGGTATATACCCAGAAAAATTGAAAGCTAAGACTCAAACATATATATGCACACCAATGTTCATAGTGGCATTGTTCACAATTGCCAAAAGTTTGAATCAACCCCGGTGCCCATCAACAGAAGAATGGATAAACAAAATGTGGTACATACATACAACGGAATACTCCTCAGCTGTAATAAGGAATAAAGTGCTAACACATGGAATAACATGGATGAATCTTGAAGAGCTTATTTTGAGTGAAGCAAGCCAGGCATTGAAGGATGAAGAGTATATGACCTCACTGATTTGAATTGAGGAAAGTGAGCAGTCTCTGAGAACCATAGTCTGAAAGATAGATTAACAAGGGAGAGAAAGAGAAACTTTTGAGCCATCACACATATGGACATAATCTATGGTAAAGTGATAGAGTATAGTTGCATTTTGATGGATTGGACAGGTGAGTAGTGATATTACTGGGTTTGGTGGTGCAGGGTTTACAGGTGGGAAGATTAGGAAGGGCAGGTTAGAATATCCAGGATACTGGGGGGAGAGATGGGAGGGGGACTAGGTTTACATGGGATTTTTTGGGCATGATGTTGAAAGTGCAAGAGTGGGAATGCTCTTATGGCAAAATGACAACGTAGTTTTACTGGTTTAGGGTGTAGGTTGGAGGGACATTCAGGATGGGGTGATCTGGAGTAGGCTTCTGGGGAGTGTGTGATTGATCACCCTGTCATAATGTGTTGTGTTTGGGAGTGGAGACCCACACGGTGGTTAGGAAAGAGTTGGATCCCCATCTTTGGGAGGACTGATTCACCCAGAAACCGACAGGTGTGTGTCTCTTAGGAGCAAACGTGGATTGTAATAGGGGAGGATAATAAGAGTGTCAAATCCTCTTGTTGCATGTAACTATGAATCTTGTCATCCAATGAGTCAAGACAGGGGAGTTTCATGTGCCCCAGGGGGATGGGGAGGAAGGAACAGAAAAGATCAAACAGGGTGTATTTAGTGGTCATGAGAAACGTTTTTCATTACCTTACAATAATGGACACTGGACATGGCAAATATCATCAAAAATTATTAATCTGTACCATCTAAATTGTAAACTTATACTGTAAACCATTGACAATGCTTAGTAGCTATGTTTCATAATCTGTATAACAGTTATAACAATGCTACCGTCCACACACACACACAAAAAGGTTTTAATATGGGGTGAGGAAAGGGGAAGAATATTGGGTACATGAGAATCTCTAGTATTCTGTGTATGACTACCAAGTGCCAACTGGCAATACGACTGGAAAAAGACCTTGAATAAACGGCGGAAAAGGTAAAGACAAATGAGTTCATGTGGCTAAGAGTATTCAAAGAGAGTCGGGAGGTCATCCCAGAGGTAGTGCCTATGCACACCTAAGTAGGATTTCATAGAACACCTAATTGAAAATCACCCCACATAGAGGGGCTCCTAAGGGCTCTGGAGACACCCAGGTCCTATATAAGGGGGGATAGCTCCAGAGATTGATGCCTTATCAGTGGGCTATACTTTGGAATCTCTGCTCCTGAGAGTGACAGAGCTGGACTCATATAAGTTCTCTCTGCACATGGTCCATCAGTCCCTTCTATTCAAACCTATATGTGATGCTGGAGTTTGTAGGTGTACTTCCAGAGAATGGAGCCTCTGGCCTGCCCATGTGCCAGCTGTGCCTAGAATCTCGGTGGAGCTTCAACTCCAACTCTACAGCTCAATGGACTCACCCAAGTCATCTGGTGAGGAGACAATGGCCATTCCAGGGAATGGAGAGAGCCTGCAGCTGCAGGCAGGATAATCCCATCCATCATATCCATGGGATATAAGCCCCCTCTCACTTGGAGGTGGAGTGGACATCACCAACCCAAACTCCGAAGTATTGGGGGAAGAGCTGTGGACTAGAGTGGACTTAATGGTATTCTGTTGTAGACATATTGTGATTCAAGCAATGGAAGAATTTACAACAGTGGGGTGGAGCCAGGGGCCACTGGACACTTTCGGGGCAGGGAAGGGAAAAGCAGTTGTAATACAGGGGCTTTTTCAGGACTTGGGAATTATACTGAGTGACATTACAACGACAGATATAGGCCATTTTACATCAGCATATAACATGCAGAACTGTGTGGGAGAGAATGTGGTGTACAATGTGAACTATGGTCCATGCTTAGTGGCAAAGCCCCAAGATGTGTATATCCATTGCAAGTGATGTGCTACACTAATGAAAGATGTTTATGTGGGATGTTATGGGAGGTGTGGGAGATGGGGAACATGGGAATCCCTGTAATTTTTGTGTAACATTAATGTAATCTAAGCATCTTTTAGAATATAAATAAATAAATAAATAAATAAATAAATAAATAAATAAATACATAAATAAATAAATTAGATATCCCAGAAAAAGAAAAAAAAAAAA
>JAQZBX010062564.1:0-16901 GCA_029593785.1 Cabassous unicinctus
TTGAAATACAGGGGCTTTTTTGGGACTTGGGGGTTGTCATGAGTGGCACTGTGGCAACAGATGTAGGCCATTTTACATCAGCATATACCACGCAGAACTGTGTGGGAGAGAGGGTGGTCTATGATGTGAAATGCAGTCTATGCTTGGTGGCAAAGCCCCAGGATGTGTATATCCATTGCGGGTGATGTCCCACACTGATGAAGGATGTTGGTGTGGGATGATGTGGGAGGTGTGGGAGGTGGGGAACATGGGAATCCCTGTAATTTCTGAGTAATAATTAGGTAATCTAAGCACCTTTAAAAATATATATATATAAAATAACATTTATGTAAGAAAATGCATATATATGCATTTGTATTTATATATCATTTTACAAATATTGGTATGTACTGTGAAAAATCTTGATTTTTATGAACAATAAAAAATAAAAAAAAATGCTACATGAGTTACGCAAGTGATGGCAGGTACAAATTGTAAGACACTTGCTCTCAGCTCTGTGTGTATATATACGAAATGAGAGGAGTGATTTGCGTCTCACTGTAAATATGCCAACAACATACAAACACAACTGAAAAGAGCCTTATGAAGGTATATTACAGTTCTAGAATGGGTCTCAATCTGCACTTCCCAAGTTGTCCTGCTATTAGTATTTGTCCACAGATCCCAGACACCTTGGCTTCCTCTCCAATCCCTGAGTATATCATGTGCTTTCAGGCTTTCATGATTTTGACTTTAATGTTGTTCCTTTAGCCAAAAATGTTCTTCCACTAATTTTCTGCCTTTTAAAATCTGATTTAGACTTTAAATATTGTAGGAAATATTTTCTCTTAATTATGCCTTCTCTTGGTCCTCTAAGTTATGTACTTCTGTGTGTCCCCATCCATCTTGCTCACAGCTCTTTTTTAATACTTAATTCAGTCTGAACTGCTGAATATATAGCTGTGTAAATGATAACCCCCTCTATAATGGGATTCCTATAACGTCAGAAATTATTTCTCATTTTCTATGCAGCATCTTTCCCAACTCCATTCTTTCCTGTGTGTCTTTCTACCCCATGACTCAGTGACTTCTTTATTGTAAACACTGAAAAGATGTTGAATGGAATTGAATTGAAATTTCTACAGCCAATTCCATAGTTATTTATTGAGTACCTACGTTATCTGCAGCCATTAGAAGTTTGCAGCGAGGAAAGTCCAAAGAAAATTAATTCAGCTTTTTATGAAGAACAGATGTGCAAATGTACAGGTTAAGGATGTGTAAGAATTCTATTCATCATAAAGGCAGTAATTATGAGGCAGATCAGAAAATTGGGAATTTTCTCATGCAGGGAATCAGATCTCTCAAAGATGGATGAATAGGATTTGGACAGAGTAATAAATGAAAAGAGGGGACTTCAGATGAAGAGTAAATTCTGAGTAAGTGTTCTGTTAGGATTGAATTCCAGTGCATTGAGGAATATGGATTCTCTCGAAATAGATTTTCTCTTTTTTTATTAGAGAAGTTGTAGGTTTACAGAAATATCACATATAAAATACACAGTTCCAATTACCACCCTATTATTAGCACCTTGTATAGATGTGGTAAATTTGTTACTATTGATGGCAGTTTGACTTTATTTTATGAATCCCAAAAAGAGAAAGGTTATGTTTGTAAACTAATCTATTCATCTCAGTGTGAAACTCTTTGATTGCATTAAATTTAGCTGAGGGCCTTTGGTTAGATTATTTGATAACATTGCTTTTGGCTTTTGATTTGACTATTTCAGTAGATGTGATTCAGGCTGAATATCTGGCCCCTTGTTGGGTCTGATATAAACAGACACTCATTCAGACAGACTGAAGGGAGAACTGTCATAGTTGAGCCTTCCATGTGACAGAAAGGAGAAAGCTCAAGTTGAGGCCCTGGGGAAGAGATGAACCATTTGCTTGATAGCTTACAGCTGAATTTGGGAATAGAAAAAACAGCCGAGACTGTTTAGAGCAAACCCTAAGAGACAAGCCCTATGTCAGCTTGCAGCTGAAAATGGGAGGAAAGCAGAGCAGCTGAGCCTGAGAGAGGAACCCTAGAGGGGAAGGTTGGAACCTCACAGAGATCCGCAGACATCTTGCTATACCATGTGGCAAAACACTGGGATCAACAGTAGTTAACTTTGGTGAGAAAGCATCTCTGATGATGCCTTGATTTGGCCTTGGAAATTGTAAGCTTTTACTTCCAATTAAATTTCCATTATAAAAGCTAACTGATTTCTGGTACTTTGCATTTGCAGCCCTTTGGCAGACTAAGACACTATTCATGAAACATTTTTATGATTGTACTATTGACTGTAGTCCATCATTTATAAAATGATTCACTCTGTTGTACAGTCTTATGCTTTTTTAAAAAAAAATTCTATTCCAATAACATATAAACAACCTAACATCTCCCCTTTTAACCACATTACCATATATAACTAAAAATCAAGACTGTTAATCACATTCACAATGTTGTGCACTCATTACCACTATTCATTACCAAAATGTTACCATCAAGTCAAGTAGAAACTCTGTAAATTCAAGCATTAACTCCTCATTCCTATCTCCATCCTGTCCCCTTATAATCTATATTCAAGAATTTTGCCTCTATGCACATCATACAATATTTGTCCTTTTGCGTCTGGCTTATTTCACTCAACATGTCTTCAAGGCTCATGGTTCATCCATGTTGTCTCAGGTATAAAAACTTCATTACTTTATACAGTTGAAAAATATTGTTTTTTTAAATATTTTTTTTATGAGATACCAGGGCCAGGGATTGAACCCCAGTACCTCATATGTGGAAAGCTGGCACTCAACCATGGAGCCACATTGGCTCTCCTGAATTGGTTTTTTCATTTGTTTACTGGTTGTTTTTTGTTGTTTTGTTTTGTTTTGTTTTTCAGAGGCACCTGGAACCAAACCCAGGACCTCCCAGGTGGGTAGCAGGTGCTCAACTCCTTGAGCCACATCCGCTCCCCCATTGTATTTATTTACATTTTATTTATCCATTCATAGGTTGATGGACACTTGGATTGCTTCCATCTTGTGGCAATTATGAATAAAGCTGCTATGAACATTGGTGTGCAAATATATGTTGGAGCCCCTGCTTCCGAATCTTTTCCGTATATATTGAGAACTGTGATTGATGAGTCATATGGTAATTCAATACGTAACTTTCTGAGGAACTGCCAAACTCTCTTTCACAGTGGCTGAACCATTTTACATTCATACCAACAATGAATGAGTATTTCTATTTCTCCACTTCATCTCCAACACTAGTTTTTTTTTTTTCAAGTAGCCTTCTAGTGCGTGTGATATAATATCTCATTGAAGTTATGATTTGCATTTCTCTAATAGCTAGTGATGTTAACCATGTTATCGTGTGCCTTTTGGCCATTTGTATCTTTGGGCAAATGTCTATTCAAGTCTTTTGCCCAATTTTAAATGGTTTGTCTTTTTTTGTTGTTGTTGAGTTGTAGAATTTTTTTTATGTATTCTTAGTAGCAAACCCTTATCAGATATGTGGTTTCCAAATATTTTTTCCCACTGAGTAGGTTGTCTTTTTAGTTTAATAATAAAGTCCTTTGGTGCACAAAAGTTTATTAATTTTTATGAGGTCCTATTTATGTATTTTTTTTTCTCTTTTTTTTTGATTTTTGTATATACTTAAGAAACAATTGTTAAACACAAGGTCCTGAATGTGCTTCCCTAAGTTTTCATCCAAGAGTTTTATAGTTATGCTTCTTATATTTAGATCTATGATTCATTTTGAGTTGATTTTAGTATATGACGTGAGGTAGTGGTCAACATTCTTTCTTTTGCACCTGGTCATCCAGTTTTCCCAGCACCATTTGTTGAAGAGACTATTCTTTCTCAATTGAGTGGAATGGCACCATTGTAAAATTTCAGTTGGACATAAATGTGAGAGTTGATTTCTGAATCCTTAATTGGATTCTGTGGTCAATAATATGTCTTTGTGTGAATAAAATACTCTTTTGATTACTGTGGCTTTGTAGTAATTTTTAAGATTGGGAAGTGTGAGTTCTCTGACTTTATTCTTCTTTTTAAAGTTGACTTTTTCTATTCTGGGCCCCTTATGCTTCATATAATTTGATGATTGACTTCTATTTTTGCATAGAGGTGTTGGGATTTTGATTGGGATTGCTTTGAATATGTAAATTGCTTTGGATAGAATTGACATCTTATGAACATTTAATCTTCCAATCCATGAAGCCAGAAAGCCCTTCCATTTATTTGGATCTCCTTTCATTTCTTCTACCAATGACTTGTAATTTTCTGCATTATTGGTTTCTTTATGTTATTGGTTAGATTTATTCCTAGATATTTCATTCTCTTTGTTGCTATTGTAAATGGAATTTTCAAAAGTTTTTTCTTCAGATTGCTCATTGCTAGTAACTAGAAACACTACCCTTGCTTCTATTTACCCTTCTCATTTCTTCTGAATGTTTATTTTTTTTTTCCCATGTATTTTTTATGGACACTATGCGGGTAAAATTTAACATCCTACATCTTTAAGATGGATTCCTAAAAGTCAATAATAGAAAATGAAGTCATAAGTGATCTAATGCCAGCCTATGGAGCATTTGGGACCAAGATAAAGGACATAAACTGCAGTGTAATGAGAACTCCAAATAATTCTTGAGCACTGGAGTGTAAAAGAACATATCCGCACTAGAGAAGGGTGGTGATAGGAAAAATGATTAAACCTTATATAATGACTCATTCATGAAATTAAAGAACACAATCTGAGTGTTGTTAAAAAAGATGACTCTATCAGATTTGGTCAGATTCATCATAGAACATGAAGGAGAGGAATATGTCCCTGGTTGGTTATGCAGCACATTTGCCACTTCACAAATCCAAAGTTCCTTTCAATCTCAATGACACAACCACTGTATCCATTGCAAAGAGTAGACGAAAGTCTATTTTAACCTGAATTATGGTTAAAATCCTATGCCTTCTTGAAGACATCAACCATGTTCATATTAATGGCCATAGAATACCACCTGATGCATAGTAGACAAACATTTTTACACATGTCAATGAAGTACTGTTCTTTTATTTTATATTAGCTTTGAGTAATCACAAGGTTTACCAATTTTGGCATGTTTAGTGGTCATTTTTATTTCTTCTCATTTTTACTTTAGGACTTACAATTTTTTTCTCTTTATTTGTATCAATGTTTACAAAGAAAATAAATTAAATTCTAGTGACTATGAGCAGTAAGTAATTTCTTAGTGTTATGATATTCTTTTAATATATTTTTAAGCATTTTAATTTTTCTTTAATTAAAACCACATTAAATAGTAATTAAAAAGCACTGTGCCAAGTTGTATTCAATACATTTAAGTACACTTTTTAAAAAACAAAATTTTATTGAAGCATATCATTCTTACATAATCATACATAAACAATAAGTATATAATAAAATGTGTAAATTTACAAAACAAACATGCATATCATCATACAAACTTCCACACATCTCCCTACCTCTGACACCTTGCACTGTTGTGAAACACTTTTTACAAACTATGAAAGAGCATCATCAAAATATTACTGCTAACTTTAGTCCATATCTTACATTTGGTATATTTTCCCCCAACCCACCCAATTGTTAACTTATATTAGTATTATATATTTGTTATTATTCATGAGAAAACATTCTCATTTTCCTGTTAGCCACAGTTAATCATCCACCACTAGCTTACAGGTGTTATACAGTCCCATGCTTTGTTCAAGCCATTCAAATTTTATACTCAGTGGCTCTCATTTTGTGCTGTCCTCACTTCAGCCAATTTTAGAATGTTTTCATTACTCCAAAAGGAAAAATCCCATACCCACTTATAACCTTCTATGTTGTCACTTAGTATTGAAATAATATCTTCTTGCCATTGCTGCAAAATTTTACAATATTACTCTTAACTATTATCCATAAGTTATATTAGTTGTAATTTTCCTGTGTATCACCATATTCTGAGCACTTTGTGAAAGAACATTCTTATATTTATACTATTAACTGTAATCTTAATCCACCACTAAAATCACTATTTTATACTTTCCCTATTCTTTAGTTTCCTTTCCATTGACATTTATGTACATACACTACCCCTTTTAGCCACAATCACATTTATAAATTAGCAGTGTTAGTTACTCTCACAATACTGTGTTTTCTATTCATTTCCATACTTTTACAATTAAAATTATTAATAATGCTATATACATTAAGCATCAGCTCCATTCTCAACCCACATTCTATTTCCTAGTAACCTATATTCTAGAGTTTACCTCAGTGAGTTTTCTCATCATTTTTAGTTTATATTAGTGAAACCATACAATATTTGTCCTTTTGTATCTGGTTTATTTCATTCAACATAATATCCTCTGGGTTAATCCAAATTGTCATATGCATCCCAATTTCATTTCTTCTTGCAACTGAATAGTATTCCATTTTATATATACTACATTTTGTTTATCCAGTCATCTGTTGATGGACAATTGGGCTGAGTCCATCTCATAGTTGTTTTTGATATTTAAAACTTTTGAAATTAAAATACACTTGACTTTTTTTTTGCTGTCATTTTTTTCATGCTTATGAGAATTTCTTTCCTTAATCCACGGTCAGATATTAACTGATATTTCTTCTCTTTTTTTCTTCATCTATTCTCTCTCCTATTTGTCATCCTCCTTCATCTTTTTTTAAAATATATTTTTATTTTAGAGGTTGTGAACTTACAAAACAGTCATGAACATATATGGAATTCCCATACAACACACCTCCACCTACGTACTACATTATTGTGGAGCATTTGTTACAGATTATGAGATAATATCATCAGACTATTACCACTAACTATGGTCTATAGCATACATTTGTTATATTTTTACCCATGACCCCCTATTATTAACACTCTACATCTTTGGCATTGATGCAAGTATATTACAGTATTGCTGTTAACTATAGTCCATAGGTTACATTAATTGTATTTTTCCAATGTTTCACATTTTAGTGAGTAGAACACAGCTGGTCTATAAATGGGATTGTCGCTGAAAAGGGTAGTCTAGGGATGTAAATGTCAATTGAAAGAAAGCTAGAGAGTAACTAGGGACTGAATAACAGTGAACCCAGAGGTGGATGAGAATTGTGGTTAATAATACAAATACAAGAATATCCTTTTACGAACCAGAACGAATGTACATCACTATTGCAAAGTGATAAGAATGTGGAGAAGCATCCCTTTATTTCTTTTAGCAATGCATTGTCATTTTTCTGAATAAAAGTGCTTTACATCCTTGGTTAAGTTTATTCCTAAATATTTAATTCTTTCAGTCACTACTGTAAATGGAATTTTTTTCCTGACTTCCTCCTCAGATTGTGCATTACTAGTGTATAGAAACACTGCTGATTTTTTTGTATTGATTTAGTATCCTGCCACTCTGCTGAAATCGTTTATTAACCCTAGCAGCTTTGTTGTAGATTTTTTCAGGACTTTCTAAGGTATAGGATCATATCATCTGTGAAGAGTAAAAGTTTTACTTCTTCCTTTCTGATTTGGATGTCTTTTGTTTCTTTTTCTTGCCTGGTTGCTCTGGCTAGAACCTCTACCACTACATTGAACAACAAACTGTTGATAGTGGGCATCCTTGTCTTGTTCCCAATCTCGACAGGAAAGCTTTCAGTCTTTCAGCATTGAGTACCTTCATCTTATTTTTTGATAGTATACATTTTTTCACTTGGTTCTTTGCTCTTACTGAAATTGTTTTAGTATCTTGCATGAGTGTAAGCTGTAATTTTATTCTGCCCTGTTTCTCCCAAAATATACTACAGATTAATTTAATTTGGGTGAACCTGGAAAATAATTCTCATTTTTTTCAGAATTAAAGATTTTCCAGAAATAATAAAAACCATGAAATAATAGACTTGATATATTATAAAATATATGATGGGATTCCCGTAGCTAAGACATTTTGATTTTAGATGAAAAAATCAATATGTAATTTAATGAAATAGGTCAGATTATTGAAAAATTAGACCTCACATAAAATAGGATGACCATCACAAATCCTTGAGGAAGAAAGATTTGTTTAATGAAAGGTTCTGGTGCAATTTGGTTAACTATTATCTCTTCCATTTATTTTTTTTTAACAAATCAATTTAATTGATAAATATTAATAACACTTTCATCCAAAGTGTACAATCTATGGTATTTGCTATAATCACATAGTTTTGCATTCATCACTTCAATCATTATAAGATCATTTTCACTATTTCAATAATAATGATATTAAACAAATAAACAAACAAACAAGAAAATCCCTCACCTCTGAATCTCTGAATGCTTCCCCCACTGTACATAGCTGATGTTTCTGGCTATTCTATGCAAAATGTATAATCAATGACTTTTTTTTTTTTTTCCCCAGTGGCTTTTAGTATAATCACAATGTTGTACATTCATCATCTCAAAAATTTTAGAACAATTTCATTACTCCAAAAAGAAATACTCCATACCCCTTAGCATTCCTTCCTTAGATCTACATAACCACTAACCTCCTTTCATCTTTATAAATTGATTTATATTTACATTTTATATAAATGGAATTATACAATATGTAGTACTCTGGGTCTGATCTCCTTCACTTAGTATAATGTGTGTTTCTTTTTGTCTGATATTAACATTTTGTACTATTAACTTACATTTGTTCAACTTCACAGAAACATGGTCTTATATATGCAATTTCATAAATATATTATGTGAAATATAAATATGTGTAGAATTTCATATTTTGAAATTAATAACTCCACATCATTCAGAAATTATTTCATAAACATGAATTTTCTTTTCCTTTTTACATAGCTTGTAGTTTTATCCATAGCACTTTTTAATTTAATTGGAATTTTTTCTAGAATGTTCTTAAGTGAGAATTAAAATAGATTTTTCATGGCTAACTTGTAGTTCCAGGGACATATATTAACTAATACTTCCCTTACTCACTGATTTCACATACCTCCCTTTTTCCTTGCACTCTCATACTCTCAAATGGGCATGCATACACAGAGGTCTATATCTAGCTTATCTTAGTCTATATGATATAAAACAAGACAATCCCATTGCCTACACTTACATTCTGAATGGCAGAGGAACATAAGAAAACAAAACATAGATTAATAAATGTTATGATTGGTGAAGACTATTCTGCCTCTAACAAAAGTCTAAATATTAGGGTCCTTTAAGGTTTAGATATAAAACATCTATTCTCTCTATTCTTTCTTTCTATATGATCTCATCTATTTTCATATAAAGATGAGCTGGAAGGTATATTTTCAACTCTGATAATTCTTCCTTTCTATATGATCTCATCTATTTTCATATAAAGATGAGCTGAAAGGTATATTTTCAACTCTGATAATTCCAGGCTCATATATCCAACTTTCTATTTGACATAATCAATTAATATCTCAAAATCATCTCAAATTTAACATATTCAATAAGGAACTCTTTTAATACTTTTTTCTGACCATGGTCTTCCCCAAGTATTCGTCTTCATAGTGGCATTATCCACTCAGTTGGTCAAGGCAGAAATTAAGAATAATTCCTCTCACTCTCTCATCAAATCCAAACTTTCATATGACCTGTCAACTCTATCTCAGAAATATATCTTAGATGTACCCATATCTCTCTATTTATACTACCTGTACAAAATTGCATTCTGCCATCATCTTGTACTGAATAATACCAATAGTTTCAAAATACTCTACTTGCCTTTGTTCTTTTTATTACTTTTTAACTTTAACTCATAACCTGATTTAAGTTATAGTACTAAAAGTTTCATTTCAAAAACTGTAGTCAAATGCCCACTTTAGAAAATTTCTCTGAAATTTTTCCTTCTGTAAAATTTTATCTTCATTTTTCCTATTATCAATTGTGGACAGATTAATTTTCTTATATGAGAAAAATATTTATTTATTTGTATGTCTGTTTGCTGATTTCCCATTTCCCTCATTCTTGATGGTATTTCATGATTTCTGGTAATTGAAAATTAATTTATATTAGGAATATACAAATACTTTCATCTGCTGAGACAACTCATGTACCATGCTTTATATTTCCTTTTCTGTATGATTTTGTGAGGTATTAAAAATAAAGCCATTATTTTCTGATTTTCTCAATTTGATCTATCATGTGTCTATCAAATACCTTCTTTATAAGTCAACCGCATTAAATAATATTTTGTTCTGTATTTAGAGTTCTAAAAAGAAAACGTGCAATAGGTCTTTCTCCTCTAGGCTGGAGATGTTGCATTTTAGTCCCAATGCATATCTGTCATGGGAAGAACTTCCTTCTGCTTATCATTACTTGTAATGTATATACTGTTCCAAGATATCTATCTTCCTCTTCATTGTTCATTCCTTTATTTTGTTAAGGTATCTCTATTGCCTCTTTGGAAGTCAAGATTTGGAGACTGAAAATGCTTCAAATGAAATTTGTTCTTTCCTCATGTATGATTAATATTTGGTTTATATAGCATTCTAGATTTGAAGTAGATTTCCTTCTGAATTTTGAGCTCTGTTGTTTTGAGAATATGCATGTAATCATTTTCTGATTTTCCTTTTGTCTCCAGAAATGTTTAGGACATTTTCTTTATTCCTGGCTTTATGAAAACCAAGAATGAACATCTTTGGTGTTTTATTCATTTTTCATACACTTTCTAGATAGTGGTGACTTCCCTATTTCTCTCTTCCCTCCCTTCTTGGCTTATTTTCTTTTCTCTTTTTTTTCTTCCCATCATCTCAAAATATGTCCACTTTTGCCTAGTAAGAATGCAATTCAAAACCTTCAAGTTGATACCAGAGTTATTCTGATATTCCCTGGTAGTTTCTGATAGATTTCTTTCTTTCTGGTTTAAGCTATATGGATAATTCTGTTCATTTTCCTTCTCAGAAATGGAATTAGACATTTTTCCAAAGAGTTCCTCTATGTAATAATTTTTCATGGGTTTCTAGTTTATATTTCCTCTGTTTGTTTTATAAAAATAAGAAAACAAACAATGCAAAACACATATATACACACTCTTATCTCCTCATTTTAACAGAAAATAATAGTGTATAAATATATACTTGATGCCTTGCTATTTTCTGTTTGGTTTACTTTTCAACTTAACTTGGAAATTGTTCCATATCAATTATAGTGATATTCTTTTTATTTTTTGCTACAGTCTTGTGTCTTTATTCAACTGGTCTTATATGATTGTATATTTAGATTGCCTCCAAATATTGATTAATATATCTATACATATAACTTTATTTTTTGTCTCTGTGAATCACTAGGTTTTAGCCAAATCTCTTGTAGATAGCTAACAGCTTGGTTTTTGTTTTTTAATGAATCTGGAAATCCTTTTATTATAGGTGATTACATTCTATTTACAGTAACTTTTATGACTGTTTTTAATTCAAGCTTAGTCATATTATTTCATGTCTTTTTTACCAACTGTGTTATATTTACTAATGTCTAATTATGTGGTTTGTTTTCATTTCCTTGACATTTCTGATGGTTTAAATTTTTGTTCTCTTTGATACCCTTACCATAATACTTTTATTAGTTACTCAGTCTCCTTTTACCATACTTATGATGCTACTTTGTTTTGTCTGATTTATGTTATATTATTTGGCTACCATTAATTCTTATGTGTTATCCAATGACCTTACTCTACTTTAACTCTTGTCCTTGTCCCTTCTTTATTTTTTTTTACTTTTTATTAGCTGATTATTTTGTCATTATTTTAGATTCACAGAGCAGTTTAAAAGATAATACAAACAGGTCCTGTGTATTAGGTCTGTTTCCTTTAATGCTAATGTTTTACACAATTATGCCTCACTTATCAGAACTAAGTTGTCTTTACCTAATGTCCAATTTTTATTCCAGAATTACATCCAGGATAGCACATTACATTTTGTTTTAATGTCTCTTTAGGTTCCTCTTGGCTTTGACAGTTTCTCAGAATTTTCTTGACTTTTTTTTGTTCTTGTTTGTTTCTTTTTGTTCTTTTTAGTACAGAAGTTGAGGGTTCACAGAAGAATTATGAATATGATACGGTATTCCCATATACCACACTATTATTAACATGTTACGTTGGTGTGGTACTAAATTATAGGCTTTAGTAAATAAAATGCATCTATACTTGCTCAATATTTATAACAAATAAACCTTACTAAAGCAGGATGTTAAAAATAAGGGGCACTGTGTGTAGTGGTAAGGACAGGGTAATATGGAAAATTTCTATCCTAATGGCTCAATTTTGCTGTAAATCTAAAACAGTTTGAAAATAAAGTCAATTGTTAAAAATCTAAATTTCGGGGAAGAATATGACAGAGGCTAAGTGTTTTTTTCATTATATCATATTAAGTGTACAGGATATTAACATGAATTATTACTGAAAATGCTAAATTTGACCACTTGGGTAGACTGGATCTGAAGATTTATCCACTGTAAAGTTAATCACTATTTCTTTTCCAAAATGCATTCATTAGAAACAAGTCTCTAAATTCAGACCACCTTCAAGGTGGAGTGGTAGGGAATTAAGCTCTACCTCCTGGATGGAGAAATAGCAAGGAATTATGCAATTATGTTAATTACCTCCAAGTAATTAATAAAAATTTTGGGAAATACTTTAAGACTATTCAAATATTCTTTCTCATTAAATTTTTGCCCATCAGTTTTCTTGCTTACTGCAATTATTACTTTGGTAATGTAATAACCGTTTTCTATTTTGCTGATTCTTTCTTCATGTAGTTATTGATAATTTAGATGAGCTAGATATAAAATCCTTGTGTCATACTTTTCTCTTGAATTCATTAAACATACTGATTCTTACTTTTTATGTTGATATTGAGAAGTCAGATGCCAAGCTGATTTCTCTTCTTTGAAAGTGAGGTTTTCTTTTTATATAGAGATGCATATACTTTTTTCTTTATCTTAGAATATAATAGTTTTACTAAGCTATATTTTGGAGTTAACATTTTTGGATCAGTTATTACAAGTACAAGGTAGATTACTTCAATATGGAGTCTTCTATTATTTCCCCCAGTTTTATTGAGGAAGAATTTTCCCCCCCAATTTTTCTTGGATTATAATTTTAAGTAATATTCTTTACTTTTCTTCTTCTGGGATTCCAGTTTTATATGTGGTATATCACTCTTGCTGATATTTTACATTGAACATATTCCCTCTGATTCACTTCACCAATGCCTTTCTCTAATTTTAATTCTCTGGATGATTTTCATTCCTCTTTTTTATGACCTTTAAATTTAGTGTAGAATATATTCTCCCTTGGGAACCTTTCAATTAGTCTTAATTTCTAAACTAAAATGAGTTTGCCTTTTTCTCCAATATCTTTTCTACATTTAATGAATTCTCATCTTACATATATCTTATTCATCTATTTCTGCTCTGAGTTTTTGAAATTTTGATAAAAATGTTTTATCATATCTGCAAACACTGGCTTAAAGTTGATAAGTTTAGATTGAGGTGCTGTGTTAGAGTTTACTCTATCCATGGTTAGATTCCTGGGAAAAATTTTCATGAGCTGAAATGTTTTGCTTCCCATTTCTTTCTGTTTTATTTTCTATGAGATTTGTATGGGTTTAGTCTGAAATTTTTCTTTATTTTGAAATGTCCCATTTTTTCTGGTAAGCAATGATAGATGATTCTATTTACGAGGGAAGTGGACATAAAATAATTCCTTAAGACAACTACCATACCAAGGAACCGAGATAGTCTACAACTGCAAGCAAGATCAGCCCTATAGGATTGCAGCCCCCTCTCAATTAGAGATAGAGTGGACATCACCATCCCAGAATACTCAGGATTGGGAAATGAAGTATGGACTAAAGTAGACGTACTGGTATTCTACTATAGACTTATTGTTTTTCTAGCAATGGAAGAAATTATAACATTGATGTGGATGCAGTGACCCCTGGAGGTTCTGAGGGCAGGGAGGTGGAGAAACAGGTGTAATACGGGGACATTTTTGGGACTTGACAATTGTCCTGAATGACATTGCAATGACAGATGCAGGCCATTATATATTTTGCTGTAACCTACAGAATTGGGTGGGAAAGTGTTTAAACTACAATGCAAACTTCATTTTATTTTATTTCGTTGTGTGTGTGTGTAATTCAGGTAATTGATTTTTTTAGTATTTTTTAAAAAATTTTTATAAGATACTTAGATTACATAAATGTTACACAAAAAAATATAGGGATTCCCATATGCCCCACTCCCCACACCTCCCACATTCTCCCACATAAACAATATCTTTCATTAGTGTGGCACATTCATTGCAATTGATAAACGCATCCTGGGGAATTGGCACTGAGCATGGTCCATAGTTCACATACAATATAAACTTTAATCCATACTTAGTGGCAATGCCCCAAAATGTGTTCATCAATTGTGATAAATGTACCTCACTAATGAAGGATGTTGTTAATGTGGGAAAATGTGGGAGGTATGGGGACTGGGGAATATGGAAATCCCCTATATTTTTTATGTGACATTTGTATAATCTAAGTATCTTTAAAAAAATAAAAATAAAAAATAGAAAATAAAGAGATATGTTCAAGTCCTAACCCTGACATGTTCAATTCTCAATCCCTGGCTCTGTGAGAATAAACCCATTTGTAAAAAAAAAAAAAGAAAAAAAGAAAGTTCCCCAAAGGAAAACAACCATGGACTAAAGTAGACTTATAATTATTCTAGCATTGATTAAAAGGCAGTGGCCACCAGAGGTTCTGAGGGGAGGGAGAAGGAAGATTAGGTGCAACATGGGGGCATTTTTGAAATATTGTTATTGTCCTGTATGACAGTGCAATGACAGATATAAGCCATTCTATATTTTGTCAAAACTTATAAAATTGTGTGCGGCAAAATGTAAACTATAATGTAAACTATACTCCTTGGCTAGTACCATGCTTCGATATGTGTTTATCAATTGTAACAAATTATGACACTATGAAAGATGTTGTTAATGTGGGAAGTGTGGGAGGGGAAGGGGTGGAGAAAATGGGAATCCCCTATTTTTTTTATATAACATTTATGTAATCTAAAGCTTCTTTAAAAATAAAAAAAAAATACTTAAAAAAATAGTCCCCTAATTTATCAGTTTGGGAGAATGATAGTTTGTTAGTACACTGATTTTCCATTTCTTTAATAGATGGCTCAACTTTGAGAAATTAGTTTTTCCTTCAAACTTTGTAATTTTCTTTTACTTCTGTAGCACTTTGTCTAGATTGAGATCCTCCAGAAATTGACTCTGAGAAGGAGAATTACTTGCAGGATATTTTGGGGAAAATGTTCCCATACTCAATACTTATAGACATTGAAGGATAACAGATTGTACAGAAGAATGAGTTGAATGTCAGTGTACTCACAACAAAGCCTTCAGCCAATCTGATGTAGAAGGAAGAATCTGGGATATTGCTTCATCTTTGTCATGCCTCAAAACAAGGGAGGGGGGAGCTGTAATTTGAATAACCCATAAACTATTATTTGATGCTGGGAGAAATCAAAGAAGGTGTGTGACCTTGATGAAGCACTCTCTTCAGTCAAGGTGATTTCCAGTTGAGGGACATAGTTGGCACTGTCAGCTCCCAGAACATTCTGCTTGGAAAGAAAGAGGCTGAACTTAGCAGAAACCTGAAGAACAGGCTCAAGAAAGAGAGATTGCTATGTTACAGTAGGCAGAGATGACTGGCAAAGAACCCCAAGAATTATGGCAATCCAACACTGTGATGGTTTGAAGTTTTTTTATAAATCCCAAAAAGTAAAAGATTATGTTCTTGAACTATTCCATTTCTGCAGGTATGGGACCCTTTTTATTGAAGTACATCAGTAAGCCGTGACACAGGATGGGTCCCCACCCTCTTCCTGGAGCTTTATAGAAAAGGACATACAGAGAGAGGCACAGAGAGAAAGGGAAGTGCCATTTTTGACCCTTCTATGAGAAAGAGGACTCAAGGATCACTAGTAGACAAAGCTTAAGCATGAAGTCCCCCAGAAGCTGGGCCCACAGAGCAGCTCAAGGATGAAGAGATGAGCCATAAGCCTGATAGCCCACAAGTGAACTCAGGAAGAAGAGGAGGCCTGGAAAGAGACAAGCTATATATACCTTGTTGTCTACAGCTGAGCTCCAGGAGTTGATAGATTCTGGAGGGGAAGGTGGGGCCTTGGCAGAAATCAGCAACCATCTTCACCATATGGCAGGACACCAGGATCATCAGTAGTTGGGTTTGCTGAGAAAAGGTAGAGATGACCAAAGATAATCACTCATTAACAATTAAATTCATCCTCATAGTACTTATGTATAACTCAGGGCTAATATTTATAGTATTCCTTGCCATCTATATGATCAGCATTGTGGGGAATCTTGGTTTGGTGGCATTGATTTTTATGAAGCATTGTTTTTACATGCCAGTATTCATCTTTCTGTACAACCTGGCTTAAATGTACTTCTGCTGTTGCTGTGCCATTTTACCCAAGATGTTAGAAAATTTCTTTTCAGAAGACAGAATGATATCCTTCTATGACTGTGTGGTACAATTTATTTTCTTCAATTTGTTGATACTGCAGATTTTTCTTCTCTGTCATCAATGGACTATTACTGGTATGTGACAATATGTGGCCCACTCTTGTCCCACACCAGGATTTGGAGAAACTCTACATTCAGATGATTACAGGAATAGCTGGAAGGCTTTGTATAATTCATGTAGGGTTTCTGTTTAGGTTAACTTTCTGTGAATCTCAAAATCAATCACTTTTTTTGGCATGTTCTTCAATTGTACTTACTCTTATTCTGTTCAATGAACTGATGATA